>LQNK01001544.1:86701-105167 GCA_001586405.1 Phoebis sennae
TGTGATGAATTGTAATTTTCTACCGTCTGGGTGTTAATTTCTCTAGATTATGTATGTATTTACAAAAAACACTATGCATAAGTATGTCTATCAGTTATCTAGTTCCCAAAGGACAAGCTTTGCTTAGTTTGGAACTAGATGGTATTGTAATGTCCAGGGATATTTCTTTATTGATATCAAGTTATGCTATAAAATTCAATTTACCTAATGCTTAGAGAAAGAGAAACGGAAATCATTTTAAAACCACAAAAAACATACAATATTGTCTAATGTGTGAGTTTAGAACACAATTTACAGGAGAAATATACCAGCTGTGTAGGGTTGAAATAGAAAATAGAACTCGAATTGAAGGGTCGACTTGATGCATCTTTACTCAAAGTCCAATGAAATTTTGATTGAGAGAACATACTGACACGTCTATTTGAAAAAATATAATGCCTTATATTTGATATGGTGTCCATAATAATTAATAAGTGCCATGCGGTTAGATATTTACATACATTACCTTTCGAGGTTAAACAATTTATCATACTAATTTTTCACGGTGGTGCCGTTTTTTTATAGAACACATGCTCCAATTTTTTTCATATCAAATTTCGATTCCAGCTTTCATATTGCCTTAATTTATTATTGTTTTTTGCAAACTAATGTCCAAGTTAATTATTATCCATTATTTTTCTCGATATTTTTGTTTACCTGTTCCTTACAATATTTTTGATTAATCGTTGTGAACAAATACTACATTTAGGTCTCTACGAATATTACGATAAAAATCAGTTATAATGACTTTTTGATAAATACTTTTTAAAATAAAAATAGCATGTTCAGAGATTATTATATGTTTCACCACTAACCTTCTATATTCCCTATAATCATCATTTAAAATAAAAAGTATAAATTTTAAAAATGTTTTAAAAGTGGATGATATGTTTAAACCCGACCAAAAAGTACGTTATAGATTATTTTAAAATTATTACTGCACACTAAATACCATTATAAGTATAGTGAATAGTTAAAAATATAACGTCTTCAATATAGTAGCAGTCTGCTGTATACCTTACCGTATATATTTTTTAATAACAAACAACAAAACATGCAATATAACCTTATTTCTAACAATATTTTTCATTGTTACCTCTTGATGGAATTGGATCTCGATTTATTTGTAACTAGCTACCCACCCGGCTTCGCACGGGTGCAATGGTGATACTAAATAGTTAAATACACTACAGAAAACTGTGAACATTGTATATAAAACTTAGTACATTATTTTGATAAATCTCGTAGGGTTCAGCCTGCGTTTGCAATGTAAGCGGAGAGAAATTGATAAATTAACGACATCATATTAGAAACCTCAAAAATAACAGTATTTCTCCACTATTATGGATGATACATATAGACCTTCCTCTTGAATCACTCTATTAAAACCGCATCAAATTCGCGTAGTTTTAAAGAAGCATACAAATTGACATAGGGACAAAGAAAGTGAGTTTGTTTTATACTATTTAGTGATGTAGAAAACCACTTCACTAAGTTGAACAAATGAATAATTTTATCTTGATGTCCAACAAGGGAGGCCGCACCTTTAACACAGCTGAAATATCTATCGTGCAGCATTGATAATTAAGAACATCACATTCGAAACCTCAAAAAAACAGTATTTCTCGACTATTTAATGGATGTTATCATACATATAAACCTTCACCTTAAATCACTCTATTAAAACCGCATCAAATTTGCGTACTTTTACAGATTTAAGCATACAAAGTGACATAGGGACAGAGGAAGCGACTTTTTATACTAAGTAGTGATAAAGAAAACCACTTCACTAAGTTGAACAAATGAATAATTTTATCTTGATGTCTAACAAGGGAGGCCGCACCTTTAACACAGTTGGAATCCATCGTACAGCATTAACCTGCAAAGCTATTGATTTTTATACGTTTCGTTGCTTGCGTGGCCAGCATGCCATGTGCCCAATTGATTCCGGTTTTATCCACGTATTATCTTTGAATGAATTTTTATATTTATTGTGTGAGTAGCAAATCTACAAATAACAAAAAAAAATAAATTTAAATATAAATATAACCAGAGTATGATATATTTGTGACTGCGAGCGGAAAATTTTTATCGAAATGCTTGAAGTTCCGCGAGATGCATGTATGACTGAGAAATGTCATGTTTATAATTTTGTTTTTGTTAATAATTAATTTACTTGTAAAAAAAATTGTGTAAGTGGTTTGTAACCGTTCTATTTGTATTAATAAATAAATAAATAAAAATAGGATTTTATTCTCCATTTAGTATACACTAGCTGTTCATTACAACCAAACGAGCAAATAAATATTAATGTAGACTAGCTGAGCTCCGCGGTTTCACCCGCGTATATATCCCGTTCCCGTATCGATTTTTGTGATAAAAACTACCCCATATCATTCCTGGGGTTTCATAGAATCTCTGTACAAAATTTCATTCAAATCGATCTTTAGTTTCAAAGCCAAACACAAACAAACAGACAAATCTCTCCTCTTTATAATATTAGTATAGATTATTTAACATTATTACTACATATTATTTTAGGAACGACACATAATACATTATATAAGGAACAAAATTAGCAATATTCAATAAAAACGCGCAATTTAAGAACCGTCGTTTCCAAAACTATTCAGAAAGTCCCATAACGAGCTAATCTTTAACAATCCTGATACGCAATAACACTCCTGAACTGGTAATGGCTTCGAAAGAAAATCCATTAACGGAAAGTAGTACTTGTGTATATCGCCATAGA
Source organism: Phoebis sennae (assembly GCA_001586405.1). NCBI lineage: Eukaryota > Metazoa > Arthropoda > Insecta > Lepidoptera > Pieridae > Phoebis > Phoebis sennae. The sequence goes on from LQNK01001544.1 coordinate 89,493, forward strand.
GCAACTTTTCCCATACATATTTATTACGCTTATGGAGTTTTGATCGACTATTGTTCAGTTTTGCGAATTCGCAAGGAATAACTCTGAAACTTTTTTGTACGAAAGAAAAACGTGGAAATAAACATCTAGGATTATTATAAGCTAGTAGAGCTCCGCGAATTTATCTGCATATATCTCCTGGTCCCACAGGATTTTTGGGATAAAATCCTAGGGTTTTAAACAATCTCTGTACAAAATTTCATCCATATGGATCCAGTAGTTTCGGAGCCTATTCAATTCAAACCAACAAAAAAATTCTTTGATTCAACCGAATGTTCTACGCAATATTCGAAGCTTCGATTATCAATACAACTAGTTATCGTGTTATATACAAAATCAAAGCTAAATTCCGTCCAAGTGACTGTAAACCAAACCGTTTGGAGTTTTACCTAATTACACCCATGACACTACTAATGAACTCTATAATTGGTAAAATTTTATCTTATACTCTCGATTATTTTAACAACAATATTTCATTTGACATTGCAGCATTTTGACAGCCGAACTAAATCAAAATAAGCGCCCATTTCTAATGTAAGCCTATAATAGACACGATATCTAGTTGTATTATCGAAGGTTCAAAGCCTCTATGATGTTGACAGACCAATCTAAATATACAAAGGCAATGTTTATATTCGCATCAAAGTTAAAAAAAAGAAAAAACTCTTTTTCATAAACCAAAAAGCCAGAAGTACGTATCTTCAACAATATTTACTTTAAAACTAAGGCTGTTAGCATATTTCGAAGCAATAATAAACTTTGTTATCAAAAACATCATACAAAAGCACTGCACTTAAAATTAAACGTAATTTCTAACGCGAACTTTCTCGAAGCACTACAAGAACCTGAAGCTATTATTTTATGTTTGCACTAACTCAGTTCCTGATAACGGACTTTGAATTTATTCCTGTGCAATGATTTCATTTAACATTTGTTTATTTTGTGCTTATCGTATGAATATAACATAAGGATCTATATAGTGACGACCCGATTGACGCAATGGATACAGCAATGGTCTATTACGACGAAGGGTTTCGGTTCGATTCCCACGAGTAGAAAATTATGATATAATGAATATTGTAATTTTCCTACGGTCTAGGTGTTAATTTATTAATAGAATGTATGTCAAAAAAAGTATGTTTAAGTATCTCTATCTATTATTTAGTTTCCATAGTACAACCGTTGAATATTTATTTATTATATAACTCCCATAACTATGCCAACATTGAAGTAATGTTATAAATTAATTTTAGTTTGATCATCTAATTTAATCACAAAAACAATTTAAATGATCTGAATGTTTTTTTTAAGATGATAGTTTGTAATTTGCATCACAATGGATGCTATCAAATGAATGTTTCTTTCTATTCACTCTATCGTTTTAACTGTTAAATAAGTAAATGAAAGTTAAAATTTAACTATTCTAAATAGTTAAATTATAATAATCGTGGGTAAAAGCTTATATTTAGCTATACTAAACGCCAATTCATAAACCCGTTTATGCCGCGATAATCTTTACCGCAGAATGTTACTAAACCTCTCAAATGTTACACAAACTTTTTCAATTATCATTACGAGCTTATAAAGAAACTAAGAAACAATCACTTCAACAAGAATCTTGCGTCAGATCAACCCAAACTATCTCCATTAAATGTGACGTTAACCTGATTGCGAACAATTCACAAGTAATTCGTAAATGCAGAGTATAAATAGGTATAGAGCGGACCAAGATTTTACACTGACTGTTCAGGTGAATCAGAGTTAAAGCTCTATAGGTATAGACACTTAACTTTGTTCTTTGTATGAATATTTAGATGTTCTATATATTAACCTTTTATTAATAAAATTGCAATTTATACGAACAATATCATTATATTCTCGACTTTTCCCATCAATAAGATTAATAAATAAACTAAGAAACAATTATATTAATACGAATCTCTCGTCAAATTAACTCAAACTATCTCCATTTGATTAGATGGTTTATCTGATTTGAAGTTTTTCGTCGATATCATAGAGAATACTAAACTAATAACTAAAACTTAACTAAGTAAAGCTTATAGATATTATTCTTAGCTAGTACAAAATTAAAAATTCTATAAGAAAATCAATAACATTCTTATCATTAGCAGAAGACACACCATATTTCTTAAATAATCTCAACTTAAGTTAATTAACCCGACAAGAATCACGTCCAATCAAGACGGTCCAAACTATCTCCATTGATGAGGCAGTTAACCTGATTGCTGTTCACCAGTTCACAAGTAATTTGTCGAAAACGCAGACTATAAATAGGTACAGAGCGCGCACAGTGCATTATAATGTTTAGCTATTGTGCTATCGCTGACATATAATCTATTGACATTCTATCTATTTATTTAATCTAGTATGTATTATATTACTATCATAGACAAATTATATGACTATGATAGTAAATATAATACATGTATATTTTTTTAACATTTGCCTCCTAACTAATTGCAAATTGCAGAGCGCATACAATACGCTACGGACGACTTGCGTGAAAGTATCGAAATATATTGTTAGGATTTCCTTCTCAGTACCTCATGACTGGTGTAAATTTTCTACAATTTTCTTTTGAAGTAGAATATAATATATATGTAATTTCAGCTGTTCATACCTGTGCTGATGATTCATACCACGTACAAACGCTCTATACCAATTTATACTCTTTGGTGGAAAGTAAACTGAAATACAGTGTATTTTTCCTCGAGATTTCGGAATCACCCAATTGTTACTTAATATAACTCAATTTGTACCATGAAAGACCTTTTGAACGATAATTATTAATTCAAGTTTCAGATTTAGAAATCTTTTCGAATTTAGATTGAAATGTCAATTCACTTTTTTACGAATTATCTTAACAAAGAAAACTAATGTCCCTTCATTTATTATAATTCGGATATTTATTGACTTTGAATTTGACTTTGACTTTGACATCAGCCCGCATGCGTCTTGAGGATGTCTCCCTATCCTCCTTGCATTGAATTAAGGTTCAATATTTTCGAATAGCTAGGTAAAATAGGAACTGACAAATTCGACATTGGGGCCTTCAAAAGAAGAGCGTATTTGTCCATCAAAGGCCGGCAAAGCACCTGTGATACCCCCGGTGTTTCAGGTGTTCATGGGCGGCGGTGATCACTTAACATCAGGTGACCTACTTGCTCCTTTGCCTGCTCTGCCATAAAAAAAACTGACATGACAAGTACAAAATATATACATAATATGTATCTAATCAATATAATATTAAAAACAATGTTTCGCTTATATAAAAATAGTTTTATATAAGTATATTCTTCATAACAATTCAGCGAATAGATAGAATAATAAAATATTCAGGGAATACAGACAGACGCAGTATTTCATTTCGAGAAAATAAGAACGCACGAATACATTTTTAATTTTGTTTTCACGCGATGGAGATTTATTACGGTGTGAGAAGTCGGAATGAAACTTTATTAAAACTTAACCAAGCATTTTTGAATACGTGGCAATTTTGAATATTATAAAGTACAAGAGGATTTTTTTAATAGAATTTATGTAATATAAAATATTCCAATGTATTATTTAAAACAACGTAGAGAGTGATTTATGCAATTATAAATGGGATAGTCTATAGACATAAAAATCTTATGTTCGTTTGTCTCGCTATAACTCGAGAATGTCAAGACCAATGGCTTATTTTGATCTTGAAATATTTGTAGTTGAAAACTTGAGAAACATAAATAAGAAAATACAATTATCGACATTTTCTTTCTCAGTGGACAGGAACAGTGGAACATTTAGAATATAATAGCAAGTTTTCCTCCGTTGATCCATTTCATTTATCACGAGACAAATTCAAAAGGGCAATTACTGTAATAATAAACACTCACGGCTAAAAACTATTTGACACACACACACATAATCACACAAGTTTTAAGTTAACATATTCACTCTCTAAAATTGTTATTGGTGTGCCTTTTAATTGGCGTATTGTTTTGTAATTTATTTTCTAAAAAAAGTGTAAGGTACCTATGAAAAATAAAATAAAAAAATTTTTCCTTTTATAAATAATTAACTTTTGTGGCGTAGCACCGCGATCGTTTGCTACCCATAGTACTAATTGTCTACGTGGATCGCCCAATATCTACGCGTAGCACTAAAACTTTACACATTACTACATAGTATAAAACAAAGTCGCTTTCTCTGTCCCTATGTGCCTTTGTATGTTTAAATCTTTAAAACTACGCAACGGATTTTGATGCAGTTTTTTTAATAGATAAAGTAATTCAAGAGGAAGGTTTATATGTATGATAACATCCATTATATAGTGGAAACATACTGTTATTTTTGAGGTTCCTAATGTGATATCGTTAATTAACAATTTTTTTCCGCTTACATTGCAAACGCTGAACCCTACAAAATTTATCAAAATAATATACTAATTGTTATATACAATGTTCACAGTTTTTAGTGTATTTAGTATCAGCATTGCACCCGTGCGAAGCCGGAGTGGGTCGCTAGTACCAATTTATAAATACTTATAACAGAAGACTGATCCAGCTGTAGTTTCACTGATCTACTCTTCTCAAGGTGCACTTAAGAAGAATAGATCAGTGAAACAGATTTTAAATAGCATCCATATAGCAGGAGTGTGCCGAATGGGGCGCGCGCCATCTTTTTTATTGTCTAGTTCCCAATTAAATCCCCAGTTAATCAACTTGTGTCCGCACAGCAAATGATTTTGTGTCCACTAACAAAGGTCGTTACCTGTGACGTTTCAGTACAGATTTACTTATGATTGTTGCGTGAGATTGTATTTCATTTGTTGGTGGTATTCAGCGCCAAACATTTAACACGAAAAAGCTTGTTTTTTAATAAAATCATTTTATAATTTCCTGTGTTATAAAATGTTAATATAAATGGTTTATGTATTTCTAGGCGAAATTTGCTAAATCCTAAATTCTAACTGGCCAAAACTGAAGCCTTTGTTTTACAATCAAAAACAACATTTATCAAGATTTCAAGCCTAGTTCATTTGTGGAATCTATGTGACATCTTGCAACATAATAGCTCTATATTTTAAAAATTAAAATGCTTTACTTGTATGTTGAATTAATATAATTTTGTTCGACAATTTAATTTAATATCTAAGACGGTAACGACTCTTGCTATAAAATTATAAAAAATATAATAAAATATTGATATTTGAGAAAACAAATTGAAATAATATGCTACGTCCAGATAATCCCGTACCAACAATGCGAAAATAAAGTTATTATTTATACCAAAAAACATAAAATTCCTGTGGGATACTCTTGGGAAATTAATTATTATTATATAAATATTCAGGGGCGTTTGACACTACGATAGACATATTTAAACGTACATTTTTATATGTTTTTTGAAAATACATACATACTAAAGATAGATAAACACCCAGACAGTAGAAAATTACAATGTTCAGTACATAATAATTTTCTACTCGTGAGGATCGAACCCACACTCCGGCGCATTAGACCATTGCCACATCCACTGCGCCGATCGTCATTTTTACGCGGACGAAGCCGCGGGTAAAAACTAGAAGGTACTATTTCTATTTCCACTTATGGTAACTTTAACTGTTAATAACTTAGTAATGTATTCAGACCTAGCACATTTGTGGAACCTCCGCCAAGTCTAGAAATAGACTCGATCGATTCTCAACTAAAAACTCTATTGTTTGAATGGTGCTAAAAATAATAATTTCAATAGGAACTTAGCTATTTCTGCGTTATATCTAAACTTTAAAAATCTTTATTAATTAACGTAAGTGTCCAATACTGGGGCGTGCTATGTCTAACATACTTTATTAAATTAATAATCTGTATGTGTTGTGAAAATCATAAAAACACATTTAGGTATGAGGAGCCCCATATCTACAATATTAATATTATAAAAAGGAAAAGTTTCGTTTCGCTCTAAAAGTATTGGACCGATTTTAAAAACTCTTTCACCATTCGAAAGTTACATTATCTACGAGTAACACAGGCTATATTATTTTATAGGCTACATATATAGCCACGCGGCTTGGGTAGTTTTGAATAAATTGTAAAATATATAATAGCTTTCCAAAGTGACATTTTGAACCTAGTCCTTAATAACACTAATAGATAGTAAGTACTTTCACCGGTAATGTATTCAGACCTAGAATATTTGTCTAACCTTCGTCAAATCTAGAAATAGACTCGATCGATTCCAAACAGCTGTATTGTTAGAATGGTACATAAATATTTAATTCAGTTCGGTTCAAAGGAATGCTTGAAAATTGCTTCATTTTTAGCTTTTAGGGGAAATATAAGTAACTTTAGAAATAGTTGTTACAACAATCATGTTCTAAATTTTTGTATTTTTACAAACATGCAATAAAGAAATCATTATATATCCTATTTAACTGTATAATGGTTAGTTGACCGAGCGAAGCGAAGTCTCAGGGTCGAGATGGCCGGACGTTTGTATGTATGTAAGTATGAAAAACTTTGTACTTGAGCATTATTTATCCGATCTTGATTATATTTCTTAGTTTAATGTAAAATGTCGAGTCCGAAGACTAGCGAAATAGGTAAGGGAGTTACAAAGATAGGAGAGATCAAATTGGTGAATGTTTGTCCGAGGACATTTGGAGCATGGTTGGTGGTATGGTTGGTATGGTAAAATAGTAAAATAAAGAAAAACACTGGGTGCAAAAATGAACGAAATTGATGAGAGGGTACCGAAGATAGGGGGGTGGTTTTTCAAATGATATAGCCTAGTGTGGTATCAAATGGAAGATCATCATTTATTCATTACATTGCGGAGTTCAGCTCGGCTAGCCACTAGTTATTAGGGGTAAAATATGATTACTAAAGAATAGGAAATTTACTATTTCTTGTTAGACGTCAAAATGACATACTGTTTGGTTTGTTACAACAATTCACTTAATAAAAAGACGGCAATTACTGAAATATTGATTAGAGAAGTGCTAAAAATAGTTCTAGTACTCGAAAGCCCATTTTAATATTAATTTATAATGTTTTTTTAACGACAGTCTCACGTGCTTTTTAAAACACGATGCCGTATAATCCTAATTGAGTCGAAGCGAATATATTTTTGGGTAAAAACTTATAGTTTTTCTATAGTATTTAGCTGATAAGTTTGATTTTTTGAAAGCACTTATCTCAGAAAGTACTGGCCCGATTTGAAGAATTTTCTTGTGTTAAATGCTTACTTTAATATTATAAATGCGAAAGAAACTCTGTCTGTGTGTCTGTTTTCTTTTCACATAAACCACGGTACCCATTTAAATGGAATGTTGTGCTAATATAGTTTGAAACCCAAGAAAGAAATAGATTGTTATGCCGGAAATTCCTCGGGAATGGAAGATATACGCAGGTGTAAAGAAGCACAGCTAGTATACGATAAATAGAGGAATCCATCACCTATACAACATTATGCAACGGGAGCAAAACCGCACGGAACAGCTAATAAAATTATATTTTGCTGACCCTCTGTCCTTCTGGGTTAAATAACCATTATTTTATTCAACCATTGTTTTTTCAGATACAAAAAATACATCGCATTCAAGTGCTTTAAGTAGTATTTCAGTATTCGGACGCCCGTATGCATAATATAATTTTACTCCTTTCGTAGGTCATAAGATCTCTTGCATATTTCAGCTTTATGACTCCTGGAATGGAGATATCAACATAAGCTGCAATTGTCACGTTGGATGAAACATAAATAAGAGAGTTTTTATTGCTAATGTTATGCCAAAGGGTTTTTTTTTTATTTATTCGAATCCTACTAATTTTATAAATTGCGAAAATTTGTGAGGATGTTTGTATGTTTGTGGCTCTTTCACGCAAAAAAAAAGAATAGTTAATCTAAATATAAAAATAATTATCCAGTTTGGGGTTTTGGCAATGCAAACATATTATAAGGCGTTCAAACTAAGGAAATATGGTCAGTTAATTTAATTGTAAAAAATAAATAACTATTAATATTTATTTTAAAGGATATTAAATTTGATGACCTTTTGCACGATTTTTTTTCGAGCGAATTTAAACACGTTAAAACGTTAATAACGAATATTTCTTACACATTGTAAAAAATCATACAATGCAATTTCTTTTAATCTTCATTTAATAAATGCAAAGCCTTATCTGTCTGTCTCTTATTAATTATGCCTTAACCACTGAACCGATTTGTTCGTGATTTTTTTCTAATTTGAGACCCGAGGTCATAGGATAGTTTTTATCCTGAAATTCCCACGGGAACGGGAAATATACGCGGGTGAAATGCGGGGAGCACACGTAGATATAAACTTATGAATTTACTAGCTCAGACAAACAGACAGAATTAGTATAGCTATAAGGTATGGAAAGTACATGTCTGTACAGCAATATCGATCGTATGAAATTCGACCCTCCCATGTCCTTGACCCAGTATCAGAGTTAAACAATTAGTGGTAGAATATTAACTAAGCAAAGTTGGGGATCGTTTGGAAAATTGCTAATTTTGAAGCCAAAGGCAAATTGATTTAATAATAGAATGAGTAGTGAACGGAATATACTAATCTTATAAGGGAATTTTTGTATGTACGTTTGTAATGTTTTCACTGACCGATTTCGAAAAATCTTTCTACATTACATAACTGCATCTTCATTGAGTGATATAGGCTACATTATCTATAGTAATATTACAAAGAGGAAATATTTGTTTGTATTGAATAGGCTACAAAACTACTGTACTGATTTGGGAAAATTTTGTACAGAGCTTCTTTAAAACCCGAGAAAGGACATAGGATAGTTTTTAACCCAAAAATCCTACGGGAGATTTGCGCAGCTAGTAGACTATATAACATTATGCTACGGGAGCAAATCCGCGGGAAACAGCCTTTTTCCATTCGTCTCTTATAACCAAATAATGAATCGATATTCCACTTGAACCAGCTCTTAAATGAACATAATAACATTTAAGCATCCATTAAAATTAAACGTCAATTGAACATGTGGATGTGGCATAAAACTTATCTCATTTCATAATGAGATCTGATCAAACTTTTCTTTTCTCTGGCCTTAGTTACAGTCAGCTTTGATATCAAAACCTTCTAAATGTCATTAGCTGGTTTTCCAAAATAATGTCTAATCCTCATCATAAAAACAACAAAAAAATCTATAATCAACCAAATACTTCAACCATCTTTCTTCTAATCTTTATTATTTCTTCTATATTCATATGTGCAAATAATTCGCTTCATCTTACATCAACCAAACGCTTTAACCATCCTACTTCTAATCCCTATAAATAAATCTTTATTCATATAACAATTGAACATCTCACCCATCACCAGTCCAAATAATTATCTTTATCTTACATTAACCAATTACTCATAATTCTTGTCGTCAATAGATAATTATGAAGCCAAAAGAACATCTACAATCAACCAAATGCTTCAACCATCCTACTTCTAGTCCCTATAAATAAATCTTTATTCACATAACGATTGAACACCTCACCCATCACCAGAGCAAATAATTCGGTTCATATTACTACAACTAATTCTTTTTCATTCTTATCATCAACAGACAAAGGAACGTCTAACATAGAACAAATACTCAATCATTCTAATACTAATCCCTATAAATAAATATTTATAACGATGGAACACCTCGCCCATCACTAGTGCAAATAATTCGCTTGCTTCCTGACCTTTTTTATCACGGTCTATTTACAAGTCCCGTCTGTTTTTTGTCCCAATGATAGATAATGTAAGGACAATCGTGAGTCGCCATGTGGGACCCTTGAATAATTCTGTACCGAACGTGACAGAAAAGAACGTGAATAAAACTAAAAGGGCAATAATATTAATTCTTTATTTCTTTATTTGCAAAAAATGTGCGTTGGACACGATGTTTTTTTAGTATCATTTGCCGCATTTATCAGGTAAATATAGCTTCACGCAATTAGTTTATATAATTAAGTCGAATAATTTCGAGTTTTTTGCTGGTATCTTCTCAATAGAACCGACTTTCCGAACCGGTGGTAACTTAAAAAATGACTATTCATAAGTAAAAATTTTACATGAATAAACATATTTTCTATTCTATTCTAATAGAGAATCATTATTATTCATCTATTTATAAAATATAAAGAACACACGAATTCAAGCAAAGAGTTTATAATGAATGAGGAATAGGGTGCTCTGAAAGGTCATGTCAGAAGACTTTTTCACTCTATATATTTAAGTTTATGATTAAAGGCTTATTTACGATGATGAATACTTGAAAGCTGTTTGAATCGTATAAATATAGTAACTTGTGGAAATGTTAATAAAAATAATATGCTAATGAATCAAGATCAAAAAGTACCAATATATCCTATACAGTAGTTATAGTTATTATTATATGAAATTTCATACAATTTTGGACGGATTTTAGAATTAACTACTTCGTTAAATATGTGACCATTATTTTAAATGGGTGGTTTCATGATATAGCATTGCATACATTACCATGACTCTTAATGAGATTAATGAGTGACATTTAACAAACAGCTAAATGCATGCCTAATGACTATGGTCAAAAATTTATGATCTTTCTACTACATACATATTTTAAGAATTTATACAGGGTGTCGCGAAGTGAATGACTTCAATTAGATTCAAAAACCGCAATGTCCTATATGTTCTATACCTATTACAATTATAACAAAATATGAAAATATCACTTTGTATAATTCTGATGGTTCTTAATGGTTATTTATCTCGGCATAATTTGGTCCCCAGATCTCTCTTCCATTAAATTTCCTTTAATTCTTTTATGTATGGGCAGTCCCTTAAATAAAAGAACTTAATTTAAAAATTATGACAGTGATGGAAGAAATAAAAGTGAAAATGGACACTTATTAATACAATCCCTTTAGTGTCGTTTCCTAGACTATTGAAATAGGCCTGAAATTCGACCAAGAGTAAGTACATTATTTTGAATGATGTCATCGCTTCGTTAGCGAAGGTTTACTTATGCGTTGTTTGCAAAGGTCTAAGGTGGGTAATTGGGGCTTATCGAATCTTTATAATTAGATGACCTTCTGACTCACTACATCTATATACAGGGTGATACTAAGTGAATTATTTATTTTATAAAGTCAATAGTTCTTTTCCAATATGTTAATCCGTGTTAAACAGTAGTGAATTTTATACAATAAAATTTGAAAAAAAATAATGTTTTAAAATGCTTACTAATTTTTTACTTTATTTAAAAATTAAAATAAAAATATATTTGTGATACGTTTGAGAATTGAGATATCTCGAAAGTCGGCTGTAAAACAAGACATTCAATTTTCATGTGTTTTTCGAGATGTCTATAATCCTACCATCCTACACCCTACCAATCCTACTAACATTATAAATGTGAAAGTTTTGATGTTTGAATATTTGGATGCTTGTGTGTAAACATTTTAAGAACTAAACCATTTCAGTTAATGTAGTTAAAAGATATTAATAAGTGCAGTGTAAAGAACACAATATGACTATGTTACTGGACATTTTCGTAAAAAAATAGTATTAGAAATATAAGTTCCACTAAATTAAAATGGCTGGCTTAAATGCCAATAAGGCTTTGATAGATTGCAAAAAAAATGACGAATCAATTCAAGAGAAATTCTCATAAGAAAAAAAAAATATTGTCAGCATTATATAAAAGTAAGTCACTTACATGACCCTTTTCACGAGTATGTATGCACAATAGAACCTATTTGCCTGGCGCCAATACAAAGCTTTTACGTGACAATACTCGTCCCTTAGGATCCCACGTGTTAAATAGGTATAGCCATTGCTATTAACTATTAATAAAAACAATTCTGTAAGTCTGCAATTTAATTATATATTAACGAATGTAAATGTGTTTCCGACGATAGTTTTAGACGAAATTATTTTTTAGCCGCTCCATCTAAGGCAGGCGTTTTATTTCTAAAGTCGCCAAAGGGAAATTCCGTACGGTTTTTAAATGCCGTTAAAACTTAATAACAGCTCTGAGTCTGGAAGTTTGCGGTGTTGGGACACCCATGTGCCTCGGAGAGCACATAAAGCTGTCGATCCTGCGCCTGACCTATCGCCAATCGTGTTGGTCTGCCATCCCATCGGGTTATGAGGGTAAAAGGAATACAGAGTGCACCTGTGTTCTCGCGTACACTTGTGCACTATAATATCTCCTGCGCAGCTGGCTAGTCTTTGTTGAGTTTGGCCACCATGAAATCGGTCAGGGTAGCTATATTATTTCTACAGCTAAGAACACCGTAAGTTCCTAGCGTACAATATCTTTAAATTACGACATTTCGCGAGTAGAAGACCTCGGACAAAGGTCGAAGATAGAACTGCTTATATAGGTCGGAACGGTCCTTGTATTATATTAAATGACCCAGAGATTGTCACACATAATATTTCCGACGTTAAATCCCTCGGGTAGACCCTCACGCGAGGTTTTACTAACTTTCAAACATATCCGTACGACAACTCACTTTGTTTTAATAACTTTTATCCTGTGTGGCGACGGGTTAGAATACATGTGTCGCCACCCCATTGCTACCCATGGTTGTCGTAAGAGGCGACAGAGGGTAATTCTGCTGCATAATATCTTCAGCGATAAAAGAGTGGGAGCCGAGCATTGCACGATCGGGCCAAGCGGGCACCGGTACAATTACCACCTCCCTAGCAGAACTGTGTTTCTTATAGTGAGCGGGTGCCTGGAGGCCTGTATTCCCACCCCATTCCTCACCCGTCCTATCCTACTCCTCTCCTTATATTCTACCCTTTGTCTGTTTATTCTACTCTGTCTGTCACCTTCCTGTATCTGATAAACCGTGATAACTAAAAAGGTAAAACTGTCACAAATTTTCGTTTTCCGTTGCCGCAATAATTTTAAATTCTAAAAATATAAATAGCAAATATTAACGGGAGTCTGGTTTGGAACCCTTCGTGCGCGAATCTGACTCGCACTTGACCAGTCCTTCTTGTATTTTTTAAGTTAGCTCGCAATAACAATATATTGTTTAGATAAGTAACTAGGACTCTATATTTGTTAGTAACAAAATGATTTATCGTTCATAAATGTTGTTAAAAATATTAAGAACAATTTATGGCTAATAAATATTAAAAAACTTAGTAACATTTTTATTATGCTAACCTTCATAACTCACTTTTTATTCTTTAAAACATTTATTTTTCAGGTCAAGTATTACCAAAATAAGTCCATTTCATTGCTGGTGATTTTAAAAGAGATATAGCATTAATCTCTTTTTATATTATAGCAGGCAAACGGGGCATGCAGTTCACCTGATGTTAAGTGACTGACCGCAGCCCATGAACATCTGCAACATAAAATGTCGCAAATGAATTGAACTACATATTATTTTATATTTTTATTTTATTTTATTTATTTCTAAAATTACATTATACATATTTTATAAACTTTTAAGATATGCTGTCCTGATTTTATAAAACTGACTTTACCCTGCGTATATCTCCCGTTCCCGTGGGATTTTCGGGATAGAATCTATCCTATCTCCTCTCTCGGGTTTCAAATAATACTGTGAAAATTTTCATCTAAATCGGTTCAGTGGATCAGGCGTGAAGAAAAGACAGACAGAGATAATTTCGCATTTATAATATTCTTGTCATGCCTTCAAAGGACCTTTGCAAATTATAAAGATTGAACAAGCTTATTATACTTATCTATGAAAACCAAAACCAACCCTCCCCCTCTTTTTTTAAATTAATTTGCACTATTATAAATTTTATTATCGAACACGTCACACGTCAAAATCCGTCCAACCGTTTGGGCTGTACCAAAGAAAAGTACACAAATATACATAGATTCCTCCTTCTGTCGTGTAAAAAGCTATTTTCAGACAATTTTCAGCGAGCGAGAGACATTTTCATTATTTAGGTTTTGAAGTTCAATGAGCGTTTCGACGATTGATATAAAACACTCAATTATCATATTTATTAAATAAATTCACAACTTTTCTGACATTCAACATTCAGAAAACCTCTGAGACGGTATTTTCTTAGTATTGAATAATTCATAATTCATCTGTACCCAGCAAAATATATTCTCTAAAATTTTATTTTACATTTGTAATTTTTTCGCATCATCAAGCTTAAAATAAAATGGAGTATGAAGATTTAAATTTAATACCCATTTGAAAAATTATATTTTTCTTTGGAAATAAAAACCTTACTTACTCATTCACTCACTAACTCACTCACTAACGGACTCTCTCACTCACTGCGATCTGTCGGTTTGTCTCTTCTTGACACCTTAACCACTGAACCGGATTTCATGAAATTTTGCACAAATATTGTATGAAACCCCAGAAAGTTACCTTTCATCCCAGATTTCTGGTGATATTATATATATTAAATATAATATTTGATCATAACCCAGCATTTTTTTTAAATATTTCATAGTCATTCCTAGTATGAAAAAAATTCTCTTCCAGCTGTCTGTCCGTATGTATACTTAAATCTTTTAAACTACATTATGGATGCTGATGCATTTTTTTGAAATAGAATAACTCTTTCTATTGAAGAGGAAGGTTAATATGTATATACATTACAAAGCACGTGCGAAGCCGGTGTGGGTCGCTATTAATATATAATTTATTTAACTCTTTAAGGCACTATATATAAACATAGTTAAAAAAGAAAACAAAAACGTTGATTACATAATATAGTACATTCGGTAGCCTTATCACTTATAATTTTGTCGTATTCTTAAATCTATAGGAAAAAAGTATTATAGATCATCGTTGTCATACTGTTACCTTTTATAATATTGGTACTGAAAGGTCGAAGAATAGCTAGCAGCTTTTATAGAAAAAGGCATGCGTGAAACGTACTTAGTTAAATTGAGAAAAATAAGGGTGTGTTTTACTTTACTAGCGACTGCGATGTGATCTCAAATGATGAAACTTGGCTTAAAACAAATACTTTATTAATGGACGCGTTTTCCGCCCGTAGTTTCGGTCGTAGACTATAAAATTTGTAATTTTTTTTTATTATTTTTTATGAAGTCGAAGAATGAAATTTTTTTACAAGGCCGGTGTTTAATCTGAGTGGCCACCTTATGTAGCTCTGCAATACAGCACAGTCGTGACATAGGCGTTATGTTTGTTATCTATAATTTTCTTCTGTGCTGTTGTAGAAATACATAAATTATTTTTTTCTTTCTATATTCAAAACATATATCTCGTAAAAATACCAACGACAACCCACTTATTTTTACACTTATTTTCACATGTATAACAACCATTATATTTAGAAAAAAAAATAAAAATATAGAAGTGAGTTTTCTATCTAAAAACCCACGGTCTAAGCCATCAAAAAATGTGAAATTATTTTAATAATCATATAGTTACCTTATGACCTTCGTGCAAAACCGCTTCAGCGTATATTTCAATGGACCACAAAAAATCCAATTGCTTTGCCACATACATGCTGTCCCCTCACGTACTGCCTAATTGAGATAATTACAGGATTATTTCATTACGCAGACATGTTACATTACGAAAGAATAACAAGTCCAACTTCTAAACGTGTGAGTTATTTTTATATGA
>LQNK01001544.1:105874-156446 GCA_001586405.1 Phoebis sennae
GTTGGCATTCCTCGGGCAGAGCGGCTACACGTGGCCAACACACCTCCAGGCCTACGCACCCAGGCGCACCCTCCATCCAGCGCCACCCTTTTTATTCAGGGGAGTAACGGCCCTACTTGTAGCAATAGACCTAGGCACGCCACGACCCTTATTCTTTAGATTGTTTAATCTTTTAATTGTATAATTTATTTAATTTAAATATATTATTGTGGACTATACGGTGTCTTATTTACCCCACCGTAAACGTCACAACATAAGGGGATATTTTATAAGTTTTAACGTTTATTCGAGTCAAATCAAACATGTATAAACGGTTAAGAGCTAGCAAACATCTGAGTGAATGCCGATTAGATGTCTTCTCTTTACATAGTAATATTAACTCAATGTACTTTATACTTTGTATTGATACTTCTGAATGGAATTATCACAGACTAATGTTTTACAGAGATGTTTTAAATTGAACTAATTTAAATTTTAATATTAAAAATGTCAATTTATAAAATTAAATTATCAATAGTAACTATTGTGTATAAATAAAAATATCACATAAAAATGTGTTTGTATGCATATAGAGTAAAAATAACTTAATGGCTAAAAATTATTATTATGAGCAGCGTTGATCCCGTTTGCCCACGTAAAACTCTCTCACGTAAAAGATAAGCTTCATATAATCCAAACACCAGTCCGAAACTCGAAATAATTGTTATTATTTCGAGTCTCGGACTGTTTAGATAGCAATTAAAAGGGTAAATATAATGCGTAGGGGAGCCCAGGATGCTAAATCGGGAGTTACTCGAGCGTTATCGAGACCTATTGGGTTCAGAAGCTTAGATAATTAGAAGAAAAAAAATGTCATATAATACATACCGTTCCATCGGTGGGGGAAGCCGCTATAAATTTTCAAAAATGTAAAAAAAATCACTTCCATGGACATACTCGAGCGTGTCATATTAATGTCATATATGTCCTACGTATTTTTGAAAATGTACATATGTTAATCTGACCGTTTCCATGGTGGGGGTGGCCGTAAAAATGAAAAAAAAAAAAATTTTTAACGAGCGCGTCAGATTTTCGAAGGGGATGTTCAGTGAACCTAAAATAATGCTTTTATATAATAATCTGACGATTTGGATGTGACGCAAAGTCACGGCCCTTATTTGAATATGCAAAAAAAATCGCCATTTTGAAATACTCGAGCGCGTCAGATTAAGGTATATATCGTTCGTCTGTACGCCCTAGATGTGCTGTCTCTTAATCTGACAATTATCTAGAGGGATTCGCTTAATCTGACGATTATAATTTTTCTTTAAATTTTTTTAAACCAAAAACTCAAGAAATAACATGCAAATGAGATAGTAGATGTTGTTATTAAGTAGAATACGTGTATTTCTAAGAAAATAATTATAAAACATAAAATTTTTAACATCTTCATTATTTATTTTTTTTTATTTTTGTTTTTATTCTTAATTCATTCATTCATTGATTAA
This sequence comes from Phoebis sennae, assembly GCA_001586405.1. Lineage (NCBI taxonomy): Eukaryota > Metazoa > Arthropoda > Insecta > Lepidoptera > Pieridae > Phoebis > Phoebis sennae. Next base: position 107,362 of record LQNK01001544.1, read on the forward strand.
TCAGCTTATATTAAAACCATAAAACGTGGAAATACGTTGTAAACAATGCTATGCTGTGAACGAGTCTATGTGAACAGTTGTCATGGCGTCATGGCGTCATGGCAAGTGGCAACCCAAACCAGAGTGGGGACGGAGTGAGAGAATAACAGATAGAGAAAGAGTGAGAGAGAAATAGAAACGCAGAGAGAAACCATCACGTAGCTGAACTTTATCGATCAATTTTTGTTGCTTCGGCTTGTGGAAATCGTCAGATTATATGATTTTCGTAATCCTTGAATGATACCCTTCAAAATAAAAAAAAATTAGCTGCGCTCGAGAATGTCCAGGTGACGTTTTTTTTTACAACTTTGTAGCCCTCTCCCTCCTTTGCGTCACGCTCAAATCGTCAGATTAGTGAAATATACACGTTTTAGCACGTAACTAACTCACCTTATCTTAATCTGACGCGCTCGAGAATGTTTGATGATCAATTTTTTTTTACTAATCTGATCCTTTATCCCTGAAGAGTGAACATATATATAAGGTTCATACTTGGTGGGAGTACTTATTAAGGTACAAGGTATCCCCCTATATATTAATCTGACGCGCTCGAGTAAATCCCGAAATCCCCTCTTGGGCTCCCCTACCATTAACATATGCTGTTTTAGTGAGGGACGGGAGGATTATCTGTGGAACGTTGATTAATTCTGTTGTTTACGTGAAAATAACGTATTCATGATTATTTAAACTCGTTACAAATTAAATTAATGTTTTAATCAGGAATATATTATTAATACTTAATACTGTCAACCAAGATTAGGATTGAAAATTACGTATTTAATTTATTTTGCGGTTGCTTTATGTCTCACTATACTAATTTAAAATGAGGTAGTAGTGTTGTTTCAGTTTTCTTTTATTTTTGGCGTGTAAATACCTATAATTGTTTGTTATATTTATATCCAACTAAATGTATTTAATAATTTTACAACAAAGGTTGCTATATCTATTAAATTATTAAATAAATAAATAAACACTAATTCTGGCGCCGAAATATCAAAATGATACTTAAGTTTGAGTTGAACTTTCTTAGGTAGTTCATAATAAATCTCGTGTAATTTTCTCAAATAGATCGTTGTGTTAAATCACAATAAAATTTTGGCAGGTAAACGTGGTACATTTTCTTGAGGGGCTTGTTCAATTTGCATGACAAGTCAAGTGCAAATTGAACAAGCCTTCCTTCAGGCACATGCAAGGTTATCACTAGGAGAATTATTTTGAAGTTTACTATTTTTTAAGAACACCTAATAATATCATATTATACTTTTTTATTTTTTTGACAATTATTATATTTTCTGATATCTCCCAAAAATTTATAGACCTTGCTACAGATCATTCAAAATAATCGTGCACAATAAAATAATCTCCATTATGATTTTCAAAACAATCAAAATATCTTTTTATTCTTAAAAATGACCGTCAAGATTTCTTTCCCAATTTAAAAATCAATGAAAATAATTTCATTGCCATAAAACAAGATTTTTCACTAAAAAATAAATATAGTAAAAATTATGCCTAATTAGTGGAAAATCACATTAATAATTCAGAAGCAAAATTGTGTACCTACTAAAACACTTTGTATTAAATATTCATAATTATGAAGATGAACAGCTTTTTAACGCTAAAGTTTTTATTAAATTTCTAGCGGCTATGAAGTTCGCGTCGCTTGAGAATTCAATTTGTAGTTGTACAGCAGTATTTAAGATTTATAAAAATATTGTTTAATATTTCTTGAGATTTTTTTAATATTAAGTTTTGAATTAAAATTTGTAGTGTGCAAATTAATGACTAACCGGCTCATATTACCTTATAAATTTAATTAATAATTTAATTAATTTTTGCATGCCAAAATGGCTAAATGTAGATGATAAAAATATTGTTCTGTATAACGCCTATTACCTACCTATATTCGCAAATAAAACATTTGAATTTGTTTCATAATAAGTAAAAATACAAATTTGAGGAAAATAAAATACATTTACTATTTCTTTTGACATTTTTTTCATCAGTTTCATAGTCTCATTCTACCACTACTAGCAGAAAAGTTTTAGAAAAACAAAGGCTTGTAGTTCTTTCCCTGTTTTCACCTTTCTGCCTTACGATCATCAGTATATACCCTATTCTTTATCCTTGTCTCAGGTTAATAAATCTGCGTCAAGTCAAGTAACATACATGCTCCTTTGCCTTCTCAAATTAAAAAAAAAGTGACGTTTAAGACAGCTACAAAATGGCGCGTATTTTATATGTACCAATATCAAATTTTATCTTACAAAAATTAATCTGTTCATTAGCTGTTTTAACTTTAAAACAGCGAAACAAAACAAAATTATCCAGCATATTCATAAATCTCAGAACTTTCCAGAACAAATCCAAGTTTTTACGATAAAATTCTTTCAAGTTTTAATGAATACGTCTTGAACAGTGCTGGTTAACGCTTTGACGTCAACTTTATAGAAATTACTTATAAATTAATTTTGTTTAATTTTCTTCTTTCGGTAGTTAAGATATTATCTTAAATGTTTCATCTTTGCGGATTGCGTTCATCTTATTAAATATAAAATATGCTTTTAATTAAAAAATTAGACTTGTGTTTAAAGAAAAACACATTTTTTATAGTTTTAATTTGCAACAATAACACTTGTTACAATAATTATTTTCATCATCATGGGATGATGTACGAAACCGGTCGTATTTAAATAAATAATTATTGAAAAAAGTGTTGATATAGTGAAATTGAAACTATAAAAATGTGTTTAAAAAAATAAAAGTCATCAAAGTCACTTCCTATTGTGTGTCCCTAATCCCTATCCCTAACAACTTAACGAATTTTGACGTGTATTTTTTTTAATATATTGTGATCGAGGAAAGTTCATTTTTAATAAAATTTCACCCGTGTGAAGCCGGGGCTGATCGCTAGTTAATAATAAAGAGAAATATTCAGCGGATAAGAAAATATTTACACTAAATCACGTAAAACAAGCACGATCCTAAAATTGATTCGTTTTATAGCTAAATAATAAAGATATTTAGAAAAGAGGTCGGATATTTTAGACGTGGGAGCAGTAAAAACTTTCTTGTTCCGTAAAATAAGAGAGCTATTGTATGAGAAATGAAGACGATATGCCACGTTCATAAGTTCTACAGCAAAGGTTCTCAAACTTATAGCTTTCAGTCCCCTATTATATTTAAGGAGCACCTAGCTTCTGCCCATTTGCTCGCGTTAATCTAATATTATAAAGAGGAATGATTTGTTTGTTTGTATTGAATAGGCTCCGAAACTACAGCACCGATTTGGATGAAATTTTGTAGAGAGATTCTTTGAAACTCCAGGAATGACATAGGATAGTTTTTATCCCGAAAATCCAACGGGAACGGGATTTTCGAATGAAAGAAACTTGGCTATGTTTTTGTGGAGTTTAAAAATAGTTATTTTTTATAATAATCTCAATTATACTATACTAGTTGTGCCCCGCGGTTTACCCCCGTATATCTATTTTCCCCGTCCCGTATATAGATATTTTTGAGTCTTATAGATTTAAAGTAAATACTTTGAAGCTCCCATTACACAGGACAAGGTAATGGTTGCTATTTACAGTATAAACATACCCCGGGATGCGTTTGAGAACCCGTGAGAAACGCTGCAATGTAGAAAATGAACACATATTTCACAGCCACAGTATCTGTTTGCTATTTATTATTCCTTGCAAGTAACTGCTTTATTGCGGGCGTATACACTAGCTATAACAAAGTTCCGGACTGTTTACTGGAGATAAATTGTGAATAACCAGGAAAAAGCTGCAGATTCACAAACAAATTTCTCAAACGAAGTTTTCTTCCTTAATTAATAAAGTCATAAAATAAAACCATTGCAAACATATTAAATTTCTACATTCAGTTATTTAAACGAAACCAGTCACGAAGGAAATTCAGTGTGAATGAAAAATTCAGAAATGGTAACCCATCCAAATTATCACCACGCCTTACGTTGCTTAACCCTCTACATTTTTACTAACATTCCCAGTTTTAAGGAACTCTGTTAAATATCAGATATTTGTATGGCATGAGCGTAACAAAATACATGAAGGTAAATTTTTATCAATATCACCCTTGTAACGTATACCTTTGTTCGATAAAATATTCGAGACTCAATTTGCAAGGTTCCCAGAATATTAATTCGGCTTTCGCAGCAACTATAAAAGAAGCCACTTTATCAATTACAGTTTCATACTAACAATGTATTAGAGTTCCTTTTATACTTCGCTAATTTCATTAAAAGTTTGGAATGGAAGCCGTAAATGCGGCCTAACAAAGTTAAGTTTAAAGTTAATGTTTAAATAGTAACAATTTTAATGTTTTAAGTAGTAATAAAGGAACATTTTTACTAAGTATATAGAAGAGGATATAGGAAAGTAGTGCATTTTTTTTTTCAATATCAATTGGTTGTATTCGTGGCTCGGTAAACGATTTTTTCAAGAATCGTGTAAGTACCACCCCGCCCAGCAGAAGATCGGCGTGAAGCAGTATTGCGCTGTTTCGTATGGTGAGCGGGTGCCAAGAGGCCTATATTCCCATCCCATTCCTCTCCCATCCTCCTCTCTACTCGTACTCCTCTTCTCTCTCATTCTGTTGCACTCTTCTCCCAATTTCCCATCATTAATCCTCTCCCTATTCCCTCACCTTCAATCTAGCAAGGCATCTGCGACACTGTTATAGATGTAGATAGGCATGACAGTCAGTCACTTAACATCAGTTGAACCGCATGCTCCGCTTACCCGCAGTTACATAAAAAGGAGTAATATTTATATCATAGACCTAGCTTTTTAATTACTAACTTTTTAAAAAATAATTTCTTTCTCAAGTTATTACATCATTCAGTGGCAAAATTTCCAACCAGTTTATATTATTCTCCATGCAAAGGTCTTCAAATAGCTTTGATTTCTCCAAGTTTTGACCTAGGAACTGTGTATTCTAAGATCCTAACCTCAATTTATATTCATACCGAATTCTCTCTGGACTTCAAACGTATCTAAAATTCACCTGAACGGTTTTGACTAGAATTTTAATGGACCCTCCATTAAAATTCTTGGGTTATTAATTGGGTTATTCAAATATTATTAAAATTATACATTTTTGCGTTTCCTTATGATTATTTACGTATGATGATTATTAAAGACCTTTGAAAAACAAAAAATCATAAACAATAGTGAACTACACTTTTGCAAATTGATTAATTAATGTTTGTATTGTATCTTTTTATGAATAAATTAAACAATGTGTATAGGTTATAATTTAATTAAGAGACAATGACTAATAATTTTAGACACCACAGACAACATAAACTAGAACATTTGACCATAAATTCATTGTTTATTCGACGTAACCATAGCCAAAAAATTCTTATTTACTTAAGTAGTTACATAAATTATTCATTCGCTCTAAATATCGAATTTATTACCTTATAAATTTAAATTATTCGCTATTCTGCAAGGGTCTTCAAAATAGCTTTGATTTTATCTTCAAACTTAAGCCGTGTCCTAGGAACTGTGTATTCTAAGATCCTCCTCAATTTATATTCATGATCAAATCCTCTATGGACCTATTTAAATTTCACCTGAACGAATTTGAATAGAATTGTAATGCTGAATATTATAAATTATAACTAAAATACATTTACTTTATTGGTTACTTTCCTGCTTCGGAATGGACATTTCTCAAAAATTGAACTAGTTTCACTGAATATGTCACTTCTATTTTTAGTTCTATGTTTTGGTTTTTTTCTGTAGGAACAATTTTTTCTGTATGGAACCTTTAAAGTTCGATGTTTCTCACATCAAAAATAATTTAACTCTGCGATTAATTATTACAGTCAATTAAAATTTCGAATGTATAAATTAATTAAACGTGTTCCAGAAAGACAAATAGCAATTATTTATTAAAATGTTATATAAATACATAAAGACCAGAGACAATAATATACAACTATTGTAAAACATTGACCATAGATACTGTTTATTTTAGGTTTCTTAAAAAAAGTAGTTTTTTTTATTTTCTTTTTATTTATTTATAATATTTTATCGTACAAATTAACCGATCAGGAAAAAATACATTACAATTAACCGATCAGGAAAAAATATACATTTTTTTTAAATTTGTACTGAAATGCGGCCTTATTGCTAGCAGCAATTTTTTTCAGGCAACCTGGTAGGACAGGATAGATCCGGACGGTACGCGAGTGTGCAAGATAAATAAAACACACAAAAACAGATAAAATGAAAAACATGTATACGATATTTTAACCTAGATGAATGTTAAATAAATATTCAAATATAATACATAAACATAATAATATACTACCAATTTTTTTATCAATATATTTAAAAGTAATAACAATATTGCTTCATTCTTTCGTAAAATATGAATTGCCAACGAAAACCAATTAACGGCGACCTTTAACAAATTCAATTACGTAGCTTTTAAAGTAATAGGTCGTTATTTGTTTTTCATTACACGGAGTGCGGACATTTCGCAAGGCAAGCGAACCTTGGAGCATCACATTTTTATTGGGGTTTGTATCAAGTGACGTGTTTGAAATTTTCAAATAAGTTTCCGTCCTTTTCACTCGCTTAATAAAATATAGATCGATGAAAGTTATCCTGTCACCTGATCCAGCTTATATAGTCTATATTTGAGGATCCGATTGGCGCAGTGGATGTGACAATGGTCCATTACGCCGGGGAGTGTGGGTTCGATCCCCACGAGTAGAAAATTCTTATCTGATAAACATTGTAATTTTCTACTGTCTGGTGTTAATTTGTCTATCGTTTGTATGTATTTACAAAAAAGTATGCTTAAGTATGTCTATCTTGTCTGCATAGTAGAAGCTTTGCTTTGTTTGGGTCTAGTTAACGTTGTGTTAAATGTATGAGAATATTTAATTTATATATTTCTCAATTAATGTAATTGGTAAATGTAAACCGTGATAATTTATTTAAATAAATAAATTTATTATTTGCTTTTAAAAAAGATGGCTGCACTAGCTAATATTGCAAAAAAATCCTTTTTGTTCTTAACTCATCTATACTTTTAACCATTTTCGCGTAATTCAATAGTAAACGTCCCAATATACAAAAATTCTTATTTATATAAATATTGAAAAAAATCATGGCTGCCATCGTTGCCAAAATTGCAAGTCTATGTATTGCAGAAAAAAAAGATACCCGTTTAAACGCTCCGTTATTTCGCACAGAATCAAAATGAAGTCGATTTTCCTTTCAAAGCACGTGCGTTATTCAAATATGGTGTAAAATGCTCGTGAATTGTTGGGGCGGAATCAGGCGTTGTTTTGGTTAAACTTGAAAACAAAGCCTTCTGAATTGTGTATACTTAATAAAAACTTATCTATCTTTCAAGGGAAGATTTTGTTCTTTTTATGAATCAATATTCTCGTATTAGTGTTTAAAAATACATGTTCCGACAAAAAAGTAAAAAAATGGTTAATGAGAAGACTATGTGAATTTTTATTTGTAACTCAATTTTGTTTCTCATGTTAGGCAGGTAAGCCGAGCATGCGGTTCACCTGATGTTGAGTGACTAACCGCACCGTATCAATAATCAAAGTGTAAGAGGATTAATTATGGGAACTCCCACTCTTTTATTGTTGAAGATGTTATGCAGCAGAATCACCTTCTGTTACCTCTTACAACACCCACGGGAAGAAATGGGGTGACGACATTTATTCTAACCCGTCGCCATACGTAGAAGTTTGAGTGAATTCTCAAGATTTCTGCTTCTCAATGAGGGTCACATAATCTTTATATATAAAACTCTCTATAAATATATAAAGAACAATGATTAGTAGGAATACACGAAGTTACTATTTTACATATCAACATTAAAAAAAGCTTTCGTAACAAATCTTTTTGCACCTGCCTCAAACACCTTGCAATAAACTTTAACGCGCATAATAAAATTAAGTACCTCCCCCACTCAAGGGTGTAAATGTTATGTGAGGTGTTAGGTTTAAGTGCACTCTCTTTGTTACTAATTATTTTTTATTATTACATGTATGGGACACGCCCTAGCTAAGAGAAAAGTTATATTAATAGAAGAGTTAACGTTAGATATATTGTTAAAGTATTTCTTCGTCTCTTTTTCTGTTAAAAGGTAACTAAGGTAGTCAATTTTAATTCTCATAACTGTCACTTTTATTTTCATTTCACGTATATTTTAATATTATAAATTAATAATTAATTGTACCTTGTAACGGTTGTCAATCGCAAAAGATTTACCAGAATATACGTAGTAAATAAATAAACTCAATTAACTCCCGTAAATAAACGTCAAAATATCTTAATAATAACCTTTTCAAATTATCGGAAATTGTGATGTTTTCATTATGTTTTCTCAAGCATTATTCATCGACAGACTCTCAAAGGGCTGTGGTTAATTTGGAAAATTATTACAAACTGTTTTGAGGTGTTTCGCAAATATAAATTGAAAATATGAAGGCTTTATTTATGAACTGACTGTTGCCGGCGGCTTCGCTCGCGTGAAATTCGGTGCCTATATATATATAAAACGAAGGTGACCGACAGACTGACTGGTCATAGTGATCTAAAAACGCACAGCCCAAACCGCTGAATGGATCGGGCTGAAATTTGGCATGCAGATTGATGTTATGACGTAGGCAACCTCTAAAAAAATTAATCTATAACTTTTAAACCTACATAATTATGCCTTCATTAAGCTCATTTCGTTTAAAATTTCAGCATTATTTGTACAACGTACCCGATAATGTCCAAGAAAATTAATTTATATTCACGGAAAATTTTATTTTAGTGCTATCGTTAGTGTCCCTGTTAATAAAATTCTCCCTCGACAATACTGATAAAGCCAGTAGCGGGTCCGTAAATAAGCACTTTAAACGCTTTTATAAATAAAGGTCGGAACAAGTTTGGGTGCGTTCTATATCTACACTAATATTATATTGGAAAACTTTGTTTGTTTGACATGAATAGGCTCAAAAACTACTGGACCGATTTTGAAAATTCACCATTCGAAAGCTACATTATCCACGAGTAACATAGGCTATATTATAGATGTTTTGATTATGCAACGGGAGCAAAGCCGCGCGGAAAAGCTTGTAAATAATATGTATTAATAAATCATTATAACAACATTCTTGTTATAAGTTTCTCAAATTCTGTGAGAAGCTGGTGTTAGAAATAGGCGTTAATTGGAGTTATAAATCACCAGTTCCTCAACATTGGATTGAAATTATTACAAGCTAGTATTTTATTAACAAGGTATGAAGAGAAATATGAAATTGTGAATAAAAGTGTGAGAGAAAGGAAGAAGGTGTATAGTGTGTGCTATAGTAACATATTAAGTAATTTTAAAAGTATTGATACTGTATCCCACTTCTGATGTAAAATCTTTCTTGGGTCAAATAAAAACTTGTGCTTATATTTTTAAAGTGTGAACTTTTGTTTTATAGGTACTAACCTTCACGATTCAAACACACAACAAAAAGTAAGTTTATCTGCACACTTATATTTTTACTAAATAAAATGTATTTTTTGATTTAATATTGTGCCAATGTGATTTTATTATGTACTTAATCTTTTTTTTTATGTTATACCAGGCAAGCGGGGCATGCAGTTCACCTGATGTTAAGTGACTGACCGCAGCCCATGAACATCTGCAACATAAAATGTCGCAGATGCCTTGCCGGCTTAAGGAAGGGGAGGGGATAAGGAGAGGATTAATGATAGGAAGTTGGAAGAGGACTAGAACAGGATAGGAGGAGAAATGGGATGAGAATACAGGAAATAAGACAGGAATCTATGTTACCCTTTTCAATAAATTAAAATGAAAATAAATAAACAAACAGGCAAGATTCAAAACTGTGCTCTTTACTATATAATCAATACTCTTGACCTCATATTCACTCTTATTTATTTAAATACTGGGTCGTTATTATAATGTTATTAAGTAATAGAATACCTAAAATAGAATAGAAAAGTGAACTCTCTCAAATTACTCGTAGAAGTACACATAATGATACTTATAATTAATTAAGTTTCATCCATTTAACCTGAAAAGAGAAAATATTTGCGGAAAACACAAAACAAGTGAAACTACAGTTACGCTCATAATTAAGGATTTAATTAATTAACACAGTTATTATCTGCACAGTACATAAACGGTAAGATTTTACTTGAATATTTTATTAAACGGATTTTATATTAACGAGGGTACTGTTTCTTGTTACGGAATAAAATTAACTTAAAATAGAGGCTTTTATATTTATTTGGATTAAAATTTGTGACAATTAGTATTTCTAATTTTCGCTCATATTATGCTTCCCGTAGCATAATGTTACATAACCTCAATTTTAAATAAATAAAATACTTTTTAAAGGATTTTAAACGCGGTTTATTATTACATTATTTTACATTATTATTTAACCTTAATATGTAAAGATAACAAAGCTACAATCTACACTAATATTATAAAGAGGAAAACTTTGTACGTTTGTAATGAATAAGCTCGAAAACTGCTCGAAAGCTCGATTTCTTTCAACATTCGAAAATTTAATTATTCACGAGTAACATAAGGCTATTTATACGTATAATATACGAGAGCGAAGCCGCGGGGATCAGCTAGTGGTTAATAAAATTGAATTGAACCATTAACAGTTTAAGTAAAACATTCAGAAACCGGGAATAAATCACCTTTCCATCAAAATATTGATATATAAGAGACACACTGATACTTTTAAATTATGGTATTTTAGTTAATTGATCTGTTAAATTATAATAATGTAATTTGCACCTATTATGCTTAGTATAAGCATTTTACATACTAAAATTTTCCATTAGTTTTTCTTACAACTTTGTGTTAATGTAAAAATCTACAACATCGTACAAAATATAAAAATATAGAGGGAATATTCGGGAAAACTTCCCGCAGTAAATGAAGCACGCAATAGCGTAATTGGAAAAGAGGATACAAAGTTACTCTCGTACATTTTGCTAAAATATTCTCTCTTATAGTCACTTCATATTATTTTATATGTGTACACTACTTCGTAGGTTCGAATGTTCGAACACCGAAACGATATTTATTAGGTGTTCGAATGTTCAATGTTTTTCCTTAAATTATAAATCATTTATTCGTTTGTAATGTGAGTACATAAATTTATATTAAAGAAAAAAACAGATCGTCACATTTTACCTTTGATGGTATTCAAATGGTCATAAAAATAATTACAATGGTAAAATTAAATAATTATAAATCATAAAATTATGTTCTTACATTTACAATATACCTTAGACATCGCATTTTTATATGAACATAAATATGACTCAACCCTTTTATTTCCGCCGCAGTCGGTTAACGTTATTTATAAGGATAAGTTTCTAGAATTCTTTTGTAAGTCGATCGGGTTCACGCTATACGTGACAAAGTTGCCAATAAGCGTGTATAATCCCGAAACTTCCCTTCATATAAACCCAAAGAATAAAATAAATATAGGTTCTTACATAGCTAGCGTTGATACGCTCGCTTCGTTAACAGGACATTCAAAACGTGTACCTACACGTAAAAAAAAGGAAAAGGGTCGGCGAAGCTTTGTTAATTTAATATTAATTTAATTTAATATATGCTACAAGTACTACTTATACCGTAGTTAAAATAGAAAAATAGAATAGAATAGAAACTGAGCTTGTTTTTATGGACCAGATTTCAGTACCAAAAAACAGCTTTTTGTAAGATTAGATTTTTTCCGTAACTGGTACGCGAGGCTATTGAAATTAAAAAACATCAAACATTCAATAGAGAAGAGGGTTTGAGACTTTCTAACACCTGGGACCCACTAATAAAAATATAAAATCCCATGTCAAGCATACTTAAAGAAAAGAGGATGCTATAAGTCAATATTGCAAGAATCCGAGCCAATTTTCCAAATACCATCTTCGTGGAAATAAGTGGAGGTAAACACACTATTTTTGAAACACTCATGAAGTCAACTGTCATCTCAGTCACCCGTGACCACGCTCGCTGTAACGTGCTCGAAACGTCGGGTTAATAATAATGTGTAATAAACCACGTTTAAAATCCTGTAAAAAATATTTAATTTCATTTGGAAGGTACTCGCGTTAAAACAAACACAAGAAATACTAAAGCTTTGCTTATATAGTCCTTCAATATTACTTTTATTTAGCAGAGAGATTAATCGACTTTCATATAATGAAGTTATTATCGCATTCTAGATATTAATATGAACATATTCACATAAGTGATATTACAGGATCACGTAATTGTCTATTTACTAGACTATCTTAGTGATATTTACATTCCATACACAAAAACAGCTCTTATATATTCGGAATAAGGCATAAATTTGCGTAACATGATACAAGTACTAAGTAATTACTTAGGCCTAAGTCTAGGAATTAATTTGTTTGCTAAAGTAATGTTCGGGATAAGTTTGGTTCCCTAATATAGTCCTCCAGGACCTTAATTCGAGTTGAGGAATATTTTAGGGCATGTACTTATAATGTGCAAAAATATGTTTCGGGAAACTTTAAGTACGGACTTATTTATATGATAAATGGATACAATTTGTTCATATTTGCGGATGGTAGCATCTACTTACGGCCATTTTCAATAATGTATCAAAGATTATGGATACATTGTAATCTCAGATTGAATGACATTTGATTGTAAAAAGTCATAAGAAAGCTATCCGTCGACAGCGTATTAAAATCAAAGTAAGTGCAAATAGATAGATTTGCCTGACTTTAGTAAACAAAACAAGGGATAGATAGAATATTGAAAACGGCCGTTAATGACATGAAATACTTTTTAAAGGATTTTAAACGCAGTTAATATTAACCTTATTTCTGCGAATATGTCTACCAGTCATGTCTTAAATTAGTGTTAAGCTTCTTTTTAAATTCGTTAAATATTTTTACGACCAGTAATTATATGCATAGGACCTTTTTACAGTGAATATCTATAATTTTTAATCTATCTTTAGTATATATAGTTTTGAGTACCCTATGTTTTGCGTATTAAAGTCAGTCAAATCTATCTATCTACACTAACTTTGATTTCAATATCCAACGATGGATAGCTTTGCTATCTTTTGTCTATCTAACGTCATATAATCTGAGATAACAATCTATCTATAACCTTTAACACATTTTTGAAAACTGTATACTGCGCAAGTGAACATTGATTTTTAATGCATTTAAGCATATGTCTGTTTAAGAGAAATTTTATTTTATTGCCAGGAAAGTAACTGATTAAAATAAATAGAATTTCTTCCCATCCCACTTACTTTCAAAGGATTCTCAGTATTGCAGTGTGCGGTCATTAGTGACTCTAAAGATATTTTTATACTCTCTAATGCAATTTAAACGATTCCCAAAGCTCTAAGCTCATTAAGCTACATGTTTTTACTTTAAAATGTCTGGAAATTAAGGCATTAAATAGAGAAAAAATACTTTTAGTGTAATTTAATTTATATTATTCTATAAATATAAAAAAAGTTAAATTGTTAATGACCTTAACCAATCAAAAACCGACCACCTCTTTGGTTCAGTGGTTAGTGCGTTAGGCGTTACAACCGAGAGGTACTGGGTTCGATCTCCAGTGGACATGTGGAAAAAAAGGCTCAATTGACTGGGCACAGAATAGTGGAATTGAAAGTATAAAAATGTGTTTGTTCTTAAAAACACAAGACAGTAATTAATATCAACTGTATAACCGCTTTGAACAATAAATAATTTATTATTATTATTATGATGGAATATTTTTTATTATCCCATAAGCCTCGAATTTCACGAGTGAAGCCTATAGGTGTATGTATTATTAAAAAGAATCCTATCATCTACTGCACCAAAAGCCTATCTGTATACATCATTTCATTAAAATCCATTCCGAAATACGTGGAAACTTCAGAACATATCGCTTATTTATCTGGTTGTAACATATGCTGAATATAGCCCTTTTGCGACATTAGTTTTTACACTTTTTTTATCAAAATTATTATTGTATTTTTAATTGGTAAAGGCAATAAACGTATCTTCCATTTTATTTTTATTATTATTTTTATTTACATTCAACCACCCAAACTTTAACATTTATAATATCAGTATGATGATTGAATAAATTAAATACAGCACAATTTACTCAAACCGAAAACCGATAAAACTTCTTTAGTTTTCATTCACAGTTACGTATAAAACATTTCACGTGCCAACCTTGGCCCAACATTAAATTTTGTTTTAAAGGCTTTTACTTAGAATTAACCTTTTAAGTTTTTATCTCTTTTATACCATTGATGTCACGTTCACCCGAAATTATTGGATTAAGTACTTTCGTGTTATTTATTGTTAAATATTGTTGACTGAACGTAAAATTTTAAATTGAGTCAGAGAAGAACAGTTTTAATACTTAAATGCTTGAACGAAGAATAGTTTTAATACTTAAATGCTTTATAATATTTGCAAAGAGAGTTGAAGAAAATGCAATTTGCAAGTTAGAGTAATCTTTAGTTTATCGGTAGAAAGAAGAATAATTTTAAATAAAATACTTTTTACAGGATTTTAAATGCGGTTTATTATTCATTATTTTACATTATTATTTAACCCGACGTTTCGAGCACTTTACAGCGAGCGTGGTCACGGGAGACTGAGATGACAGTTGTCTTCATGAGTGTTTCAAAAATTGTGTGTCTACCTCCACATATTTCCCCGAAGATGGTATTTGGAAAATTGGCTCGGATTCTTGCAATATTGACTTAGTGTCCTCTTGTCTTTTGGAATGCTTGACATGGGGTTTTAAAGAAAGTACTCGCGTTAAAACAAATACAAGGTTATACTATGAGAAGAATAATAAATAAATACATTTTCCGAACGTAGTTTATGAAAAACCTGTTAACGAGAATCTGATATCTTCAGCGATATCGCGATATCCACTGCCTTATTATATTCGACTTAAATTAATCTTAATTGAACTTGTATTTTCAAGTTTATTACTCAATTTTAACTGCCTAGTTGCGTAATGCCGGAAAGTATATCCTGCCAATCAGAAAACAAGGAGAATTGTATTCTATTCGATAGTTACTAAAATTGGTGTTTATATTTGGCGTAATTACCACCCACCCAGCAGAACTTCGGCGTGGAAACTTTCAGTATTGCACTTCGTACGGTAAGCGTGCGCCCGTTGGCCTATAATCCCATCCTATTCCTCTCCCATCCTGTTCTACCCCTCCCCCACTTTCCCATCATCAATTCTCCTTATCCCCTTCTTTTACGCCGGCAAGGCATCTCGACACTTTGATGTTGTAGATGTTCATGGGCTGCGGTCACTAAACATCAGGTGAACTGCTTGCTACGCTTAACATAAAAAATATAGATAATGAATACTGTGGTCCATTCCAATTCCAATTTTAAGCCTCTAAATTCATATCATCGTATTTTCTCAACTGAAAATCAATAAAAGTGTATTTTTAAAAACTAGAATCGAAATCGAATCCATTCGAAAAATGCTCCTTAAAATCTGTTATTCCATACATCACTCTTAATACAGATAGAGTAAACTTTCCGAGTATTGTTAATGAAAAACCTTTTAGCAAACATTTGTTATTTTCAGCGACTTTCCGAGATATCCGCTGTCTCATTATTTTTAACGATCGCTTTAGAGATATTATCTTACTAGCGATTTTTAACAATTTTTACCCGTAATAAACTTGCTGTTGGCTGCATTTTTTGCACAATAATGTTCTCTACTCATATTACTTCTGTTATACTTACATCATGATCTAAATATTTGACAATGCGCTTGGCGCAGTGGATATAAAAAAGTCTATCAATTACCTATGTTTAATGTCTATACACGACGGAGCGTCGTTTCCATCAAAGAGGAGTTATAATCAAAGTTTTGGTAGTTATGTCAACGTCACGTTTATAATAGAATTACGACTAGTAGGATATTGTGTTGTCCTTAAGTAAAACTTGTTTTAGTTTTTAGATTTCAAAAATTCATTCACTATTAGAAAGCTACACTGTATTCCCATCCGATTCCTCTCAGCAGACCGATAACTTTACGTGCTCTCCGATGCACGGTGTTCCAACACCGCCACCTTCCAGCTTCAGGGTTGTTACTGAGATTCCTTTGTCAGAATAACCCAATAACATTTGTTGCCCCACCCGGGATTCGAACCCGAGACCCCTCGATCTGTAGTCAAAGATGCAACCACTAGACCAACAAGGCAGTCATAGGCATATATTACGGTACTTAAGAGGCAGAGTGAAGTGAAAATTCCTGGCAATAATACAAAGGAAAATCTCGCTCTTTTGTTTGTCTACGGGGAGCCCCACAAAGTTTATGAGCGCCGAAATAAGGCACTGGGGTAAATACTTCACGGAAGTAACCGTTAACAAAAACATATTTCCTTGAAAATGTTTACTAGCTGCGCCCCGTGGTTTTACCCGGCGTATTTCTCTCATTCCCTTGGGATTTCCAGGATAAAACTATCCTGTCTTTTCTCGGTTTTCAAACAATCTCTGTACAAAGTTTCATCCAAATCGGTTCAATGGTTGAGGCGTGAAGGAGAGACAAACTTACAGACAGAAGTAACTCGCATTTGTAAGAATTATTAAATTCTATTGTTGATAACAGTATCCTCTCTATAATTTTGTGTTGTCTAACATCCTAATGTCAATACCTACTACTACTTCTACTACTAAAACAAAAATAAAGGAAATTGGCTTATACACGGACGTGGAAATGGTACTCTAACTTTGCACATTTGTCTATTTTCCACGATTCAGAAGTTTATATTCACAGTTCACCTAGAATTGCTATATTTAAGTTTCTAACGGCTTCAAACACGTATCGTTTGAACGAGGGCTAAGAATAAATGTAAAGTTCACTTTGAATTCAGCACTCGTGTAGAATACTAATGCTGATCGTGGTCTTTACAAAGCTTATTGGGTTAGCAAGGGTCATACATTTGCTTTGCTTAATGCTAGACAATGTGCGTAAATGAACATGACTAATCTATTGTGAGGTATTTCGAATTAAGTATGTTGTAATTGTACCTTATTTTAATTATTTATTGATTTAATTTACGGTAACTGAAAAATAAATTGTATACATCCATATCATATATACATCGAATATCTAACAGACTAACATCCATTCAATATAATAACATAATAAAGGTATTTATCACTAAATCTAAGACCAAGCACTACACAATTTAACAATATGATTTATATAATATTGAATTGAGAAATTAACGTAGTAAGAATGTGATTTTTCTATTTAATATACAGCCATAGTATTGATTTGGAAGTTTATTGTCGTATTCAAATTACAACATTTCTTTTTTTAGTTTTCAACAGCATTAAAAAGGTATCGACGTTTACTTTAAAAACATATTGAACAAAAAAAAACAATTGTTACCAATATAACTCATTCATTTAAGAATAAAATTATCAACGATTGTACCGAAGACTACACTTTTATATTTATACAGACTAATCGATTCGAAAGTTTATATTCTTCAAACTTCATTCCTGTATTTGAGTTTCCAACAGCTAACGCGTCTCGTTTGAACAAGGGCTAGGAAAAATGTAAAGTTCACTTTGAGTTCAGCACTCGAGCGGAATGCTAATGCTGATCGCTACGTGAGCCTTTCACCAGCTTATTGGGTTAGCAAAGGTCAGACAATCTTGCTTTGGTTTAGTCCTTAAGACCTTAAAGCCGCTCTATTTGTATTTATCAAAATTTTTGTGAGAGAATGAAATAAAGGCAAGAGTAAGAGCATTTAGGCAATATTTGTTTTCTTTTCTGTTTTAATATATTTATGGATATGTCTAAACTGACTTTTGTTCTAGCTTAATTCAATTAAAATTCAAGTCGTTTATTTTTAAAATTAGCCTTTTATAAGCTCTTTTAAAACGTCACATACATATTTTTCAATTTTAAATTGTTACTTCATTTTTTTATTATTTGGATTGTTATAACGCTGTTTGTATTTTGTACTTAACATTTTATTTTTATTTTTTATTAAGAATGAAAAAAGTACAATAATATATATTTGTTCCATAGTTGTAAATATCAGCAATTGCATAACCAACAACAATATTAACAGTTCCGTACTAGACCTTTTTTATTTTGTGTTTGTTGCTACAGCGGAAACCAAAATATAAATAAATTGTATATTATTCCTTATTTTCAGCTTTTTTAACTATCACGGTTTATGAGACTCAGCCTGGTGACAGACAGACAGACAGCGGAGGCTTAGTCATAGGGTTCTGTTTTAACCCGTTAGTCCCTAAAACGCCAGTTAATTATTTTATGAACTTTTAGTAAGAATATACATTTGTACCTGGCTAGTCTCTGTTGAGATTGGCCACCATGACCATTATCGGTCGGAGAGGCATTATTATTACATTATAGAAAGTACAACACTAAGAAATGTTTGAAAACGTGAGAATCGAAGGCAAGTAGTCAAGAAATATATGAACAAAGTGACAGGTCCGGCGTCGATCATAATTTATAAGCTTATCCGATCGATCCTGAGGCTCTCACGAAATAACTTTTATATATTGACGGCAAACCTTATGAATATATGATTGGAGAAAACATTTCTATACGTAATAGGGTAAAACTATATGACAAAAGTATGAGAGAAAGATTTATATAACGGTATGAATAAACAGTGCTATAAAGTTTTGCAAACAATCGTCACAATGAAAAATAATATCTTACATTTATAAAATGAAATTGCAATAAAGTTGTACGTTTCTTTATTGAATTCAGTATTAAATTGAATTTAAACGAAATGTAAATTTATAATAAAAACACAACATTTCTTGATTTTACAGAACCTCCACGTATGATTAAAGAACTTTTAATTTTTTGACATGATCAAACTCACTATTTCAAAGGCTCAGAATCCTTCTTCCTCCGATCTTCTTTCCTTTCGTTCATACTCTAATCCTAATTCCTCGTCCAATATAGCTATATTATCAAATTGCCCAATGGTAATATAGAGATATTCATAGTGGCCAGACATTATAATAAATTATATATAATGACACATTGATCATTTGGTCAATAACATTATTAACCTACGCACGCATAGTTAACCAGTAGTCATTAATGATTAGGAACTAGTATAAATATATAATAGCACTAGGTAATAGAAATAAAAGGATCATCTAAAATCATATCTCAAGCGGAACACAATATAATTCGCACAAATCTCTTACTCCCAAACCATTAACAAACCTTGACGAGCCTCTGGAGACTCGGAAACAATCCGTAATCAATAAATTCTGCTAACTTTATGTACACTGGTTTTAATATACTTTTTTATGTAACAACGGGCAAGTAGAGCATGCGGTTCACCTGATGTTAAGTGACTGACCGCAGCCCATGAACATCTACAAAATAAAACTGTCGCAAATGCCTGATCTGCTCGAAGGAAGGGGAGTGGATAGGGAGAGGATTAATGATGGGAAATTCGGAGAGTAGAACAAGGTGGAAGAGGAATGGGATAGGAATATAAGCCAATATTGGATGTACTAAAATATCTTATTAAAAACTTGGTAAGAAATCTCTTCCAGAGGTAGTGCTTGGTTGGTACCGGATAAAAACAATTAAAATAGCAGAATTTAAAACATAATTCCATATCATAATTTGACACTAGCGATCGTTTTTAAAAAAGTTTGAAATCAAGAGAAGAGCGTAATTGTCCATCAAAGGCCGGCAAAGCACCTGTGATACTCCCGGTGTTTTAAGTGTTCATGGGCGGCGGTGATCACTTAACATCAGGTAACACTTGCTCCTTTGCCTGCTCTGCCATAAAAAATCAGGTGCACTCTCTATTCCTTTACTCTAATAACCAAATGGGACGGTAGACCGACACGACCGGAGATAGATCAGGCACAGGACCGACGGCTTTACGTGCTCTCCGAGACACGGGGGTGTTCCAGCACCGCCAACTTGATTTCTTTGTCAGAAAAAACTCAATAACATTTATTTGGCCCCACCGGATTCGAACCCGAGACCCCTCGATCTGTAGACAAAGATGCAACGACTAGATCAACGAGGCAGTATATTTTATATATTATATAACATTCTGCTACGGGAACGAAGCCGCGGATCAGCTAGTAAGGGATATTTCCGTTAATATTTCATTCGTAATAAAAACAAACGCTAGGCTTACTCGTTGGGATGAAATAAATTGTAATTTACTCACCGTTAAGCCTTCCAAGTCCTTTGCTAAGCTTGTTTAAACGCAATGAATTAGCAATCTGATTACAGTACACGATATTTTGCGTAATTATTCGTTATTCGATACCCAATTTAACTGGGATATATTAAATTATAAATGCCGTTTAAATAATAATTATGAAAACATAAAAAAGTAATACAAGTACAAGATTTACAAAAAATAATTATGAGCCTCGTAAAATCCACAATTACCTACCTTACAAGTAACTGTCTGTTCGTATATCTGTCTCTTTCTTGCGCCTAAACCACTAAACCGATTTTGATGCAATTTTGTACAGAGATTGTTTAAAACACGGGAAAGGACATGGTATAGCTTTCATCCCGGACATGCTACAGAAACGTGATATATAAGCAGGTGAAAGCGCGGGAAAAAATACTTATAACTAATAGCTTACCTGTGTACAAAATTTCATCAAAATCAGCCCAGTAATTGAGGAATTTAAATATAATAACACCCAAACGAGAAAAACCGACGCAAATAGATCAAAAACTTCAATATATTCGTATTCAATATAGAATTCTGAGCAAATTCCACAATAAAGCGTAACATGTAAATAGTAATATAAAAAGAAATATGAGCTTATTCATATTTCAGATTTAGGTCTCGCCAAATCTCGCGTGTCCGAGCTCAAAGGGTTTCGAGGTATGAAATACGAGCTATCTAGACGTCCTTTGAAATTACGAAGGAGATTTTCACTTTGAACAATCACTATGCTAAAGTACTTGCAAAAATGGACACAGAAAATTTCTGTATAGAGACAATGAAATCTTTAAATTGATTTAGTGCTTAATAATGTAGATTTGTTTTGGACTTATTTCAATTTATAGGTCTGCTTCAGCATAGTAATTTAAAACTTTCTTATCTACAGATATTATGAAGAGGAAAACTTTGTTTGTAATGGATAGACTCAAAAACTACTGAACCAATTTTAAAAATTGATTCACCATTCGAAAGCTACATTATCCGCAAGTAGCAAAGCTGCGAATTTATAAACACTTTTTACGTCAATTTATAAAATAGAATTATATATATTTTGCTGATATGCTGATAGTGCCTTGTTATGTAAAACTTTAGTAGTGTAGTATTTAATATCTAGACCCAAGAGTTTATCCTGTAGTCAATATACGATTTTTTGCCATAAAATGCCACCAAAATTTTCGATCAATCCAAGATTCAAACTCGGTATCCAATCAGGTTTGCAGTGTTAACCTGTATACCTTCATAAAATTTTGTACATATCTATGTTGTGACTAGGTATACCTTCACATAAACACAGCGTAGGCGTAAAACTGTTTAGTAATCAAAACAGAGTAGCAGCTAATTGATTTAAGGTAATACGTAGGCCTGAACGTGGAATACAAATGAGGGACAATTTATAGAGAAAATATATAGAATGAACGAAAACTCTGAGCAGAAATATTTGAAAAGGAATTTTTTGTGCGCGTAGGTAAGAAATTAGGGATATTTGAGACTTAATAGAGTCCTATTTTTCTTTGTTTTAGCTTGTAAGTGGCCGATATTTTTTGAGGTGGTTATAATTGAGATTTTTGTTTTCAAGGACACTCCATAGGTGTGATTCTGGGATAGTTTTTAACGTAAAGGTATAACGTTAACAGAGCGTAGGCTTAAAACTGTTTAGTAATCAAAACAGAGTAGCAGCTAATTGGTTTAAGGTAATACGTAGGCGTGAACGTGGAATACAAATGAGGGACAATTGATGGAGAAAATATTAGACTATTTGGAAAGGGTTTTTTGTGCGTGTAGGTAGCAGATTAAGGGTATTAGTGAAGTATTAATGGAATCCTATTTTTATTTACATTTAATATTATAAAACTTAAAACGGAAAAATTTTGTTTGTTTGTTTGTTTAATTTTATGTCTGTCTCTGTTTGTACTGTTGAAAGCTACATTATTCACGAGTAACATATACTAGTAATCAAGGCTATATTTTAAAGGCTATTATATATATTATGCTACGGGAGTGAAGCCGCGCGGATCAGCTAGCTAATAATATATTTGAGACATGCAATTTTTAAAATGTTGTAATTTAATGTTTAAAGAATAGAAATAAATATTGCGATAGTACTATTTTACTAGCCTACTAGTAAATAAATAAAAAATACACATAAAATCGATAATCGTAAAAAATAACTACAAAAATTTGTATTTTTCCATAAGCAGAGAGGCCTAAAGCAACCCTTGCAAATTTCGCCAAGCCTGGCAACTCGTTTTATTCCAAAGACCCTCAATTTATATTCCATTATACAGACCCTTTTTCGCTATGTCGATATGAAACTTTCAATATTATAAAAGTATTTTATGTTTTCCTTACCTTTGCATTACCGTAACAAAATATTTGTTGTAATTCAATGAAATGTATTTTAGCGTAATATATCAGAAGTGTTTGAACTTGGTGTCCAAATTAAACATTTTTTCAAAATATTGTTACGACTTCATTTCTACTATTGTTAAGAAAAAAGGTGGTAATAATTCGTGTAACTCTTTACATCGAGCGTGGTCACGGGTGACTGAGATGACAGTTGTCTTTTTTTTCTTCTACTTCTTTTAAAATGGCATCACCCTTGCATAAAGGATTCTACCAATGTCCAGTATTATATGGGGGATTCAGCTTGAGCTGGTTGACTTCTCTGGTTTTGACATGACAGTTGTCTTCATGAGTTCAAAAATTGTGTGTCTACCTCCACTTATTTCATGAAGACAACTGTCATCTCAGGCACCCGTGACCACGCTCGCTGTAAAGTGTTCGAAACGTCGGGTTAATAATAATAAATCTCGTTTAAAATCCCTTAAAAGTATTTTATTTAACATTTATTTAGTGTACTACATTACCCAACGTAAATAAATACATTCAAAGCATATGAAATTCCTCTGGGTCCCTTCCATAAAATATCTGATAACGTCAACAACCCTACGTATTGTATGCGTGTGGAAAAAATAAATATTCACGTGGGTTCTATGAACTGAAATAAATGTATTTTTGTCCCATTTTTCATTAAATTAAAAGCTCTTATAGCCTTTTTAAAATTAAATTAGTTTTATTCAGAGAACAACAAAAAGTCCATTTTATTTTCATTACAAATTAATATTTAATTTAATGATATTACAAAGTCATTATTATAATTGTTTGGAATGACAAAATGAAACATTAAAAGAAGTATTAGAATTACGTAAAGATAAAAACGGGACCCCGTTACATAGCCTCGGCGTTGTATCTGTCTGTCTATCATCAGGCTGTATCTCATAAACCGTGATAGATAGAAAGCTATAATTTTCACAATTTTTTTATTTCTGTTGTTGCTATAAAATTCTAAAAGTAAAATAAAAATATTAAGGAGGGTCTGGAACGGTGAACTTCGTGAATTTCGTGCGCGAATCCGCTTAGCCGGTTTTTATATCTAGCTGTGCGCTGTTTAACTCGTGCATCTCCCGTTTCCATGGGATTTTTGGGATATAAATTATCCTATGACCGTACCTTGGTCCTAATTTACTTCCCCACTAATTTTCAGCCAAATCGTTTATACTATGAGAGCGAAGCCGCGCGGAACAACTACATATTCCGTATTCACAATATGTAAAATAAGTTAATTTATTTATTTACATAAGTAAATACGCAAATTAAATATTACGGAGCTTAGAAAATAATTTCAAGTTAATGAATTCACGTCTAGAATATTCTTTATTTGAGGACCGCGCTTAGAATTTTAAATTTCAGAGAAATTGTGGAAATTTTAAATATGTTTCTTTTTAATTTACGCAGTACGCTATGTGCATAAAATATATCGTGTATAATGTAGCTCTCGAATAGTGAAAGAATTTCTAAAAGTGGTCCAATTGAGCCTATTCATTATACCAAAGTTTTCCTCTTTATAATATTAATGTAGATAATTTTTTGTTATCATTGTGTTACAGCATGTGTACTTACAATACATTCCCATTTTCCTAAATTGACCCACAGTAGGCACATGTTCTCTGTATTTATATCTATACTTAGGTAAGTCATAACGATATCATTCCTGCTAATGCCTCAGCGTAACTAAGTGCGTCCCTCGGGCCCTGGTCGATTTATGTCACTTACCTCACGCTAACAACCTAACTTCCCAGAGGTTAGATCATAGACTGGAGTCTTTGATGCGTAAACATTATGTGTTTTACATGCATTTTACTTATCTACCTAAAATGTGATTACAATTTAAATTTGAACATACCATCATCTACAACCTTAGATCTCACTCTTTGAAGAAGTTTGGAATCTGACGGAACTATTTTCATTTTTCGTAGTAATCATAGAATGGTATGTCACCTCCTCATTTCAACCGTGGGTGGTGGTGGGTGTCGTAAGAGGAGACAGAAGGTATATCTGCTGCATAACATCCAGAAATAAAAGAGTGGGAGCCGAGCATTGCATGGTTGGGCCAAGCTCGCACTGGTGTAAGTGCTAACCTCCAAGAGAAAGGAGTGAAGAAGTATTACACTGTGTTTTGTACAGTGAGCGAGGGCTCGGAGGTCTGTATTCCCATCCCATTCCATTCCCCTCCCGTTCTACTCACAATATCCCATCATTAATCTTCTCCTTATCTTTCCCTTCCTTAATGCCAGCAAAGGCATCTGCGACACAACAGGTGAACTGCATACTCTGCTTGCCCGCTGTGATAAAAAAAATACACTTGTGTTCCTAACTCTATTTTTAGTCTACGGCATAGTAAATCATGACTATATTATATCTTCTAATGTCTTAGAGTAACTAAGTGCGTCCCTCAGCCACCAGTAATTTATGCCACTTACCTTACGCTAACAACCTAATTTCCCAAAGGTAAGATCATAGACTGGAGTCTTTGATGCGTAAATATTACGATTTAAGTTGCATTTAAATGACTAATATACTTAAACATCGTCTCTTGTCTATTATCTAACAATATCTTTTAACAACTATCGACTCTAACGTGAGTCGTAACACAATAAAATTTTGTTTTAGAATTGAGGTCCTACTACACTACGACTTTTGCCAAAAGCATTCCCCGTATTACTAAATAAGAGTACATAATATTTATTTAATGAATAATTAATTAACTTTTGGTCTGTATTTCCATCTCATTCTACAAAGAAGTACCGAGTACGTATTTAATGTTCTTTAATCTATGAAGGAATAAAATTAAGCAGAACTCCCGAAAT
The DNA here is from genome assembly GCA_001586405.1 of Phoebis sennae. Classification (NCBI taxonomy): domain Eukaryota; kingdom Metazoa; phylum Arthropoda; class Insecta; order Lepidoptera; family Pieridae; genus Phoebis; species Phoebis sennae. The sequence goes on from LQNK01001544.1 coordinate 132,913, forward strand.
CTCAAGTCTGATAAGCGAATTTATAGACATCGTAAACCACGGTAACCTGTGAATACTTTATGTTACGTCTCTCAGCCCGTAATCAATGGTTAACATCTGTTTTGGTTTATCGCAGTCCTGAAGTCGTGATACTAAAACAACGCGGATTGTAATTTGATACACTTTTTACGTGCGCGGGAAATTGGGCTGAATGTAAGTGTCAAAAATTAAAAAAAAATACGTAAAGTAATTTAAACATTGCTAGTTATGAAATAGAATAGAATAGAATTGCTTCATTTGTCTCAAAAAAAACAAATTTTTTGTATGAAAGAAACAATAATGTAATCTACACTAATATTAGAAAAATTTAGTTTGTTATGGTTGTATTGAATAGGCTCAAAAACCGCACCGATTTTAAAAATACTTTCACCGTTCGGAAGCTACATTATCCACAAGTAACAGGCTATATTTTTCAAGCGAGATAGATAATATTATGCTACGGGAGCGAAACCACGTGGATCAGCTAGTATATAACATTATTTTATATTATAACAAAATTGGCTGTAATACATCTTATTTAGCAAGACACCCAAGAGAATTTCTACTTATTCCTACACCTTCGTAAACCTATTTCGTTCCACCCACATAACACCTACGAGAGGATTTAATACCAAGTTGCTCGAAGCTTTAAGGACTAGTACTGGATAAAACTTGTAATTCTTTGTAATTACCTCTGTTGTTTATTTATTATTCGGTTTATGATATAAGTCACTTGTCGCTACTACCTACGAAGTTACTTATAAATAGAGATGGGCTGAATTTATTTTTGCTGTTCCGTATTTGGTATCTTTTGCACTATTTTTATTCGGTTCGAAGATATACATTTTCTTAAATAATTAATTAGAAAATTACAAGCGTTCATGTTTGAAATTGTATATGTAAAAAACAATGATAATATGGCACCGAATAGTAGGTCCGAATATCCGGTTCGGTAATATTTGATTATTCGGCGCATCACTCCATGTACACAACGAAAAATAATTTAGAAAATGAGTTAAGGATTCATAAATAGACAGACATAGCGCAGTCTTGCGAAGATTCTAAAAAAATCATCTAACCTAACACAAAAACAACACAGCTCTACAATAGCGACAATTATTTAACATACGGATACGGGTAAGACTTCTTTCAAATAACTCGTAAATGGAGAAAAGAAAATAATAACTAAAACTGGGACCACCCTTACAATAATTCATGAAATTACTCACCTAAATGTGTCAAGACAGTTCTTTAGATACTTTGCTATATAATGAAAATGTAGAAACATATATTATTTATTTTATATTAATATCGCCATTATATCGCACATTGTATGAAAAACAGAACACGAAAATAATAATTTTACATCAAAAACAGATTCGGTTCCAAAATATGGATATAACAAGCTTGGTTCCAAACTAAAACGGGTCAACTAACTGTAAATTTCGTTTGTACAAAATGTACAATAACAAGGAAGCAGATTGCCAATTATTTCAGTTCAACCGGCTGTTAATATCAACGATTTAACCCGGGCAAATACAGCTTCCAATAAACTTCGAAAATGACCTTTGCTTTCTGTTATTTTAACAAATATGGATTTTGTATGAAGTTTGCAAATTGAAATCTGTCGACTTGACTAAAATGTTTTTTGGACTAGCTATTCCTAGCATATTGTTATATGGTAAAGTAGTATGACAATCTGAGAAGAAGCATCTTTCATCTTTTTTTTCTGTAGAGGCATCTTTCTAATATGAAACGATTTTTCCAATCGGTGCAGTAGCTTTTGTGTGAAAACCTTGCAAACATACACATAAAAGACAATTACTTCCTTATAATATTACTGTTAGTACAGATATTTTTATAGGGAATATATTTGATTACATCAACTACGGATGGTTATAGATATTAAGGTACGCTTACACAAAATACATTGCAGCTTAAATTATTATTTTTTATGCGATAGAAAAAATGTTCGAGGTATCTTTTTTTTAATCTTTTTTTTTACTATCGAGATTTTTGTACATATAATGACTACGACAATCTCATTGTATCTTTATTCTGTACTATATTTTCGAGCGATTAAACCATTCAATAGGGTGATTATGGAAATTTAATCGTTCAAAGAAATAGCCTTAAATAACTGTGTTTTATAGCAGAGGAACAACAAATGCTCCAGATGCCGAGAATATTGCTTACAAATTGCTGAATTTTGACACTAAAATAATACTTTAATTTGCTTTAAATGTTTGCAAAAAATAATCTAAACTAGATCCTAGATTTGTAATTTGTTATCTTACCTCTTGATGGAATTTCTTTTTCATAAGTTAAAATCGAAATAAAAATTTGTTTGTGATAAAAAACACGTGAATACTTAAAACACTTAAAAATAGCTATTAATAGTATAGAATTTCAAAAAATGATATCCGAATATTTACCAGTAATTTACTTAATATTGTGCTAAAAGTAAACTTCAAGAGACGAGCGTATATGTCCATCAAAGGCCGGCAAAGCACCTGCGACACTCCTATCACTTGTCGCGGTGATAACTTACCATCAGGTGACCCACTTGCTCCTTTGCCTGCTCTGCCATATAAAAAAAAAAAGTAAAAATCACTCTGTATAGTGATTAGTAGGTAGTAGGTTTTGGTATTAATCCTAATTGGAATTATAACGAAAATAAGTTTTTTGTAATCAAATATTGGTCTCACTATCTCCTTCTACATATTGCAAACAAAGTCGGGACTTTCAAGAACGACATAATTTTATGCATCATGTTCTGATAGAAAAAAATAAAAGAAGATGAAGTAAATTATGTTGAATTTATTTTTAACAAAATAGTGTACATTACTTTCACTTCGAGTTCATTATCGCACTCTAAACTAAAAAATACTACGAAAGTACGCTCGTAAACGTTTACTGAAAATTAAGTGCTAAGATGTTATTACACTACTTTACAAAATAGTTTCGAGTTAGTTTAGAGGATTTTAGTAACAACCTTTGTAATATAGTAGATTTTTAGCTTTTCACTTATCTTTCTATATACTCATTTGTATACAGGGTGTCCCGTAATGAGTGAAGCATCTCTTGGGGGATGATAGCTGAGCTAAAAATCTACTTAAAAAACAATATATGTCATACGAAAATGTCATTGTATTTGAGATTGACCTTGACTAATGTTTTATATGCCGTAATGTGGCCGTAATTCTTATTTGTCTTTCATAATTTTTTTACTAAGTCTTCTCTTTGAGTTGCTTGTTTAGATACATGCATTGCATACTAATAGAAATATCAGACAAAGTAAAAAAAAATATTAATTGCAAGTTTAGTATTGAGTAAAATTTTGAAGTCAGATTTGATGAAAAAATGTAGCACATTTCCGGTTACTTCTAAAGGTAGTATTTTTTTTATGGCAGAGCAGGTACAGGAGCAAGTGGGTCACTTGATGTTAAGTGATCACCGCCGCCCATGAACACCTGAAACACCGGTGGTATTACAGGTGCTTTGCCGGCCTTTGATGGACGAATACGCTCTTCTCTTGAAGGCCCCAATGTCGAATAGTAGTAGTTTACATTTTTTTTTATTTCACACATTACATCTATCATTACAGATGAAATCCAATACGATAGTGCAGTAAAAAAAAACATTAAATTGTACAAATTGACATAGATTAAGCATTGATTTATATAAATTAAAAATAATCATTCTCTTTTGTAGCTTATTATATATAACGTAATTTTTGCAAATTCGCTCAGTGAACATGTAAAAATGTCAAGATTTTCATTTACGGAATTTAGTGTACGCAACGTACGCATGATGGTTCGGATGATTTAACTATAGGGTGTTTTTTTTGCAGAAATGTCGCCGTGTACGATGGCGACGTGTGTGGTAGCGCTGCTGGCGCTGTGCAGCGCGCCCGGGGCAGTCTCCCTCGACCTCAACCGTCTGTACGGTCACCATACGAAGCGATCTGGTAAGACATTTATACCTAACATAGATAAGCATATACGTAAGTGCATTCTAGTCAGAGGGAGAGAGATGACAGGAAAGGAGAAGAATGAGAACATTTACCATAAGTTAGTTATATAATAATAGCTCCCCTGACCGATTTCGGCCATGGTGGCCAATCTCAGCCAGTTGCGCAGATATTATAGTGCACAAGTGTACGCGCGAACACAGGTGCACTCTCTTTTCCTTTTACTCTCATAACCCGATGGGACGGCAGACCAACACGACCGGAGAGAGTTCAGGCGCAGGACCGACGGCTTTACGTGCTCTCCGAGGCACGGGAAACTGAAGTAAACACCTAATGTTAAGTGACTGCCGAAATACATGAACACATGTAATGCCATAGCTACTATGCTTTAGAAGAAGGTAGGTGATAACAATAATATTTTGGGGAGTAAAAAGGATTATGACAGGAAAGGAGAAGATTGGGAACCTTTACCATGAGTTATGATCACCCTTTTTTACGAGGAGAAATGCCTTCGCATACCCGGCCGTCTGGAGAAACGACCGGGTTATGTGGGACTTGCACCAACTAAAACCCCTCGATGTTTCTTCACACACCTTGTGGAGAGATCACGGGCACGCCGTACCTCTTCCGCGAAAGTAATGACCACCCTGAGCACCATTTTTAGAGAGATTTTATGTACGGGCTGCGGATGTAACTTCAATGTATTTTTTTACATTAAAAAAATACTCGTTGGTCTAGTGGTAAGCATGTTTGATACCAACAGATTCCAATGTTGGGCCTGGATCGAAAATGAATATAAAAAGGCTAATAAGAAGGTATTTGTTAAAATCCAGCGTCTTGATAAGTGTGTAAACATATTTCTCCAAGTCCAAATGTATGATTCCGTGTGCCAAGATGTTACATGATATTTAGTCTCTCGAATTACTTTTGACTTAACTTTGACTTTGACTTTGGCTTTGGCTTTGACTTTGACTTTGACTTTGGCTTTGACCTTGACTTTGACTTCTACTTCGACTTCGGCTTTGACTTTGACCTTGACTTTGACTCTCCGTAGCGTAAATTCAATTATACCCTCATTCTTTGCACATCTTCAATTTCAAAGGGTAAACAAATTATACACGATACTCTAATGAGCAACCACGGTTTGCTTTTCAAAGAAAAGGTCATTTATCCTGAAGGCGTGGGCTGGATTGGCTATACAGACGAAAAGGTCAAACAGAATTTGCAGATTAAACTAATTTCAGCTCTAATACGGAGTGCTAGAAATGTACTAACATGCGAGGCAGAGATTAGAACTAAATTAGGTCTGTATATAGCTCGCAACATTTCTTGAGTCTTGAGACCAGTATAGGAAGACCTCTGTTTTATATCCCAACTCGTCTGCGAGATAGACCAAATTATATTTGATGTTGTTTTCATCCAAATTATATGGAGCAAATATGATTTTCAAATTGAATTTTACGCTAACTAAGGTAAATCAAAACCATCTAACGTATTTTGTGTAGGAAAACAAAGAAATATACATAACAAATTCGAAAGGATATCCAGGATTTTTATTTAATAATTCTGAATTTGGAATACTGCTGCAAGACGTAATATATAGTTATTTTCTTTTCTTACTAGCTGTGCCCCGCGGTGCCACTCGTGTATATATTCCCATTCCCATGGGATTTCCGGGTTTCAAAATATCTTTGTACAAAATTTCATCGAAAATTTTTCAGTGTTTATTCGTGAAAAAGAGACAGACATATAGAAAGACACAGAGTTACTTTCACATTTATAGCATTATTAAGGATTTTAGTTTTGATACCAATTCATTTCGTTATAAATTCACATCATAATATATACAGGTAAAAATATAAACATGTATGGAAATATAATTAATGTTACATTTGTAGAGATTTAATTCTGCCTCTCGAATCGGTGCAAAAATGTATGTAACGTTTTAAAAGATTGAAAAAATTTAAAAATAAACGATTTGAATTTGAATGAAACCCACACACTGTTTGATTATGACATTATGCATATAACGTAAAAGCTGTCATCAACAGACAAAATTGCATTTAAGCTCACACATTGTTTCGTAATTAATTTTGGCGAAGTATGAATATGGCGTCGAATTCTGATTAAAACTTAAGCGTATTGTACACTTCCATTTAAATGCAAATTAACTAAACAATGTTATACATAATAATTCTTAATGACGTGAGACTAAAGGGAACAAGGTTTTTAAGAGAAAATCTGTTACTAATTACTATATCTTCAATATAAAAAAGAAAGACGACCCGATTGGCGCAGTGATTCAGCAACGGTCTATTGCGCCGGAGGGTGTGGGTTCGATCCCCACGAGTAGAAAATTATGATGTGATGAATTTATCTATAGTATTTATGTATTTACAAAAAAAAAGTATGTTTAAGTATGTCTATCAGTTATCTAGGTTCCATAGTACAAGCATTGCTTAGTTTGAGACTAGATAGCGTTGTGTTAAATGTCCAGGAATATTTATTTATATTTATATTAGAATGAGATGAGGATGCAGGCTATCCTGTTCTATTCCTCCTACTTTTCCTTCTTCTCTTATACCCCCTCTCCCTTTATAGTTCTATAAAGATAAGATAAGTTCTCACCTTCTTTTATAGTTGGCAAGGCATTAGCCAGTAGTCGCATGATATTTGGTCTCTGTAATTACGTTGTCGTTATGTTGCTGGTGTTCATAGGCATTCACTTAAACCGCACACTACCCTCGTTTGCTCTAGCATAAAAATAACCTTTGACATTTTGACATTAGCATAACCTCAATGTTTTATCTTTGTTTTCGTTCCCTTTTCAGCAGTAATGGCGTCGTGGCTGAATGAGTGTGATGAATCAAATTAACTCATTATTTTGTAAATGTGGTTTTACTTCAAACAATTCTTGGAAATAAATGTATTTGAACCGACCTCAAAAAAGGTTCGAAAATTCTTTTTGCATTCCAGAGTAGAGTGTCTAGGTCCCATAGAAATTTAGTTTAAGTCTGATCATACATGTGGAAGGTATTCCAGGGAACTCCTCGAAAATCAACAGAATAAGCATTATAGTTTATATCCATTAAACTCTCAGACTGAGACTTATTCGGGTAAGTATGTCACTAAAAATGAAAAAATAATACCTTTTTGCAAAAAAATAAGATCGACTTCCTTACATTAAAAATATTCTTAAAGTAGAAAATAACTTTTTTAAAAATTTTTGAGAAAGGACACTACTTATGTATTTTAACATTACTAAAAATAAATGGAATGATTAAAAAATACATGTTTACGCATTACGCTATTTAATTTCTTTAAAATCAAAAGTAAATTCTAACTATTGAATAATTTGATTACCAGTATATTTAAATTTAATCCGTGATTCGAAGTATAAATTTAAATTAATAGAAAACGTACTAATGAAAAATAAACGACAAACGAAATTAATAAGAGTATAAAAGTGTCGAGCTAGCGTCGCTACAAATAATTGCTTCTGTGAACTTTAAACTCTGAAAGGTTCATTCGTTAACGAATGCCAATAAATCAGGTACAATCTACTACTTTCGGACCATAGAATTAATTTAGAACAGTATTTTATTTTGCTTTTCTTTTATTATTTTCCAAAATGTATCAATAATGGAGACATTTTTCCGTTTCGCCCTTGTTTTTTTTTCTTGTTTTTGTCTAATCTACACTAATATTTTTAAAAGGGAAACTTTGTTGTTGTTATAAAATTGGAAAATTATTTCACCATTCGAAAGCTACATTATCCACGAGTAACATAGGTTGTACAACATTATGCTATGGGAGCGAAGCCGCGCATGGAACAGTAAGTCAACAATAATAGTAAATACTATGTAGAGAATCTACGTTCATTAGAAAGTTCACTAAAAACCTTTAAGCTACATAAGCTAAATGTGAATGGTCTTGTCATTTTTATAGAATTGTCCCTTTCCTACATTAATCCTTACTTCCATACTTCTTTACTAATTTTATAATTGCGAAAGTTACTCTGTCTGTATGTCTGTCTCTAACTAAACCATTTTGAAACAGTTTGAAACCCAAGAAAGGACGTATGATAGTTTTTGTTCCAGGTAATTAATACGTTTCCTTCCTATAAACAACCAGTTAAATTATGGAATTCTCTGCCCATAGGTATTCGAAAAGCCCAATCTCTCAATAGCTTCAAAAATCTTATAAAAAGCTTCTATTTAAATAGTACTTAAATATTTCTTCTTTTGCATTATGTCCTTATCACTGCATTTTCTTTTAATTTGTATTTATTTTGAATATTATAATTGCCTTGATATTGCCTATCTCAAATAAATTTATTTATTTAAAAATATACGTATATATTATTTTGTATAGTATTATGTATGTATATATGTATGTATATGTATTAATATGAATGTATTATGCCTTGTTGTCGTTATCTATCTCTGCCCGTATTTCTAATTATATTTTACTTCTTCTACGCCCTTAGGTTGCCTGGAAGAAATCGCTGCCTAGCGATAAGGCCGCCTTGTTGTGCAACTTCTATCTTAAGCTTTTTGTTATGTATTATAAATGTATAAGTTGTGCAAATAAAGTGTTATAAATAAATAAATAAATAAATAAATAAAACAACCTTTCGCTCTTACACATTACTGTTCCAATAAAATTAAAGTAATACAACCTGATAAACATATTACAGTCTCTAGCATGAAGTGAAACCGCTTCGAGCAATGTCTTTCAGCAAGTTTATTCAATTTGTATTCAAGTTGAACAGTTTAAACTTTATATATTCAGTTATTATAGAACTTGTATTGAATGAATACTTATGATGTGGAAAATTTGCGCAACTTTTCAAATGAAATGCAGCTTATTCATGGCCAATTTCTATTGAAATTCATAAATTAACTTTGTTCATATTCTATATTGAAGTTTCTTTTGAATGTGTTATTATAGAAACTGTTTTCTTTCAATTTTATTTAATTTATACAACTCTTTTATTATCATCCTTTTAAACATTTTTTGCTACACGAAAATACTATAATAAATGTACGTAGGTAGTAGTTACCTAATCGGGGGGTTCGCGGAAGAATGCTACGGCGTGCCCGTGAGCCCCCCACAAGGCGTGTGAAGGAACATCGTGGGGTTTTAGTCGATGCAAGTCCGACATAACCCGGTCGTTTCCCCAGACGGCCGGGTAGGCGAAGGCATTTTCCCTCATAAAAAGGTATCTATCTAATACATAAAAAAGAAACTATAAAGTTAATAGTAAACTTTAATGAAATCAACTTACATTCTACGCTAAATTTTATTGTTAATCAATGAGAATTATAATTTAAATAATTAATTATCTCCTCCCCTTCCTTTAAGCTGGCAAGGCATCTGCGACATTTCATGTTGTAGATGTTCATGGGCTGCGGTCAGTTACTTAACATCAGGTGAACCGCATACTCCGCTTGCCTGCTATAACATAAAAAAATAATGAATGAGTGATATGAAAAAAATACGTTAACCTGAATGTTAATAATTTTGTCACATTTTATATTTTCTTGACCAGAAAAAATATACGTTGTTATATTTGTTCAAACACTTGATCTCAATAAATAACAAGCAGTGATCCCAATAAATAAAACAGAACAAGATCTCCAATAAAAGCCTACAAAGGCTTTCTAGATAACAATATAAAAATATTGACGTCTGCCCCAAAGCCTAGATTAATGGACGCCTTCATATGTCAATAGTTTTTCTTAGAGAATCTTTTTCGCCCACGGGATTACGATCTGATTTATTTTATTCGCTACGTACCATAAATATTGATACTTGAATAAAATATTTCACTTATGTTACGTAATTCCGATGATATTATAATGCGGTTACTATTATAGTAGCGAACTCCATTGGGCTTCATTTATTTCTTTTTTTGTTTGTATAACCTTTTACCTAGGCTTTAACTGTAAAAAAAACGAACGAAGTTTTTATGTACGAAGAAACTTCTTCGCCCAACTAGGAAGGCATTTTACCATCGTTTTTCATCAATGCTGAGTACACCTATAACACATGTACCAGTAATTTTAACGTTAAATTATTATCTAAGAATGTTACGTATGCGTGTTGTTGGTGGGCCTTAATAAAATAAAATAATAAAGACATTTACATTTATTGAACTTCATTCGTTGCTTCCAACATAGTAATGTGTATCCTCTGATTAAAATTAATATGATGATTCCCTGGCCGTAATCGGCTACAGTGACTGTTTGACAGACTCTAAACTATTTTTTTTATTGATTTAATTTACTCTTTTTTATTTAATTTACTATTTTTTTTAATTTACTATTTTTTTTACAGTTCTATCAACAATACAAATATAAATTATCCATTAGCCTCAACAAATTCTTGTTTTATTCCGTACTTATACACATTTCTTTTATACTAAGCTTCATTAAACCAATTGTTCCCGTAATGACGACTCGTTATTCCTTTTTCTTGCGTTTTTGTAAAGAAATACGTAATACTGTGGTCTTTAGGGTCGCTTCTTACAGTCGCCTTCTGAAGTTGTCATAATTTCGGGGAGGCGTTTACCCCGAGTATTAGAGTACTTTGCCCTTAAGATCTTAATGAATTAGGTTACTTAAGTTGAGCCGAGCTTTTTTATGCCGTGAAATTTTATAAATATATTTTTAGCGCGTAATTTAGGGAATTTATTTTTCAAAATTTTCATGGAAATTAACTAACGATCCAATATTCACTTATATCAATTCTATTTATCGTTAATACAGATTTTTATACCGTCACATAATAATAATCTTGTTCATTTATTGTAATGAATAGGCTCAAAAACTACTGGACCAATTTTAACCATTCTTTCACGATCCGAAAGCTACATTATCCGCGAGTAACATAGGCTATTTATATAACATTATGCTACGGGAGCGAAGCCGCGCGGATCAATCTAGTGAGTCATATAAATCGCCAGTTTAGTAGTTCATTATAAAATCAAACTTATTTAGACTTTGACTGGGTAATACGTAAAAAATATTGTGACCAGTATTTTCGAGTATCAGTTGTACTCTGTCAGCTAGTATTAGTATTGCATCGTCAAACATACATGAAACTATTGGACCAACCACGGATTTGACTCCGGGCGTATCGAATTTCCGTATCGAAATATAAAGGAGAAAATTCATATACAACAGTATATCCGAAATATCTCTTGCGTAGGTGGGACCTTTTGAAAGTCGCTTTGGTTGAAGGTTGTACAAAGAAACGTTTTATTAACAAATTCGTGCTTTTTTGTCGTCAAATATGGTATTTTCTATTCTAATGTAACTCTTTTCAGATGACAATTCTTACTTTATTTTGTGATAAACTTGAACAATATTCCAATGATGCGTTACATTATGCACACTAATAAGAAGAAAGAACTAAAGCAAGCACGAATATCTGTCTCTCACATTCAATAAATTTAATTTTCTCTCTCTTGGCAAATGCAACTAAACAATGAATAATGAATGGTACCAAACTCGAATGTCTAAACCTTGATCTCTGAATACAGTTCACGACGATAGACATATTTCTTTTTTTATACGAGAACAAGCAAAGAAGCATGTGGGTCACTTGACGTTATGTGATCAACATCGCCCATTTGTTATATTCATTTGAAGAAAAACACATTTTCAATTCGTCTACAATACACATAATATTATAAATAACAGAATAGACAAAAAATATACAAAACAACTAGAATGAAGAATAATATGGTGTGTACTGTGTACCGATAAGGTCAGCATATTACAGCTACTAAAATATTTGTGTCATTTCAGAATACTGTCACCCGTACGAGCCCTTCAAATGCCCCGTGGACGGCAACTGTATCTCCATACAGTACCTGTGCGACGGCGCGCCTGACTGCATCGATGGATACGATGAGGACTCCAAGCTTTGTACTGCAGGTGTGTTACACAATCTTAATAATAGCTCCCCTGACCGATTTCGGCCATGGTGGCCAATCTCAACAGAGACTAGCCAGCTGCGCAGGAGATATTATAGCGCACAAGTGTACGCGCGAACACAGGTGCACTCTCTTTTCCTTTTACTCTCATAATCCGATGGGACGGCAGACCGACACGACCGGAGAGAGATCAGGCGCAGGATCGACGGCTTTACGTGCTCTCCGAGGCACGGGGGTGTTCCAACACGCCAACTTCCAGACTCAGGGTTGTTACTATGATTTCTTTGTCAGAAAAATCCTAATAACATTTTTTTTTGGCCCCACCCGGGAATCGAACTCGATCTGTAGTCAAAGATGCAACCACTAGACCAACGAGGCAGTCACAGCGACACAATCTTAGCAAATATAAGGTCTCTATATCTACTGACTGCATAACAAATAACCTCTTGGACAATTTCTGAACGAATACCAAGTGGGACCAAAAAGGTTTATTGATTTTTTTATTAGCAAGTGTGATGCTAACGGAAAGCACCACAGCCCATGAACACCAGTAATAAGTGTCACAGATTTTAGAAAAAGGAGTGGATAAGGAAAAGTTCAACTAAGGGAAGGAAGGCGAATAGGGCGTCACGTAAAATGAGTTCCGTCGCCCATGAACACCAGCAACCAAAGTGTCACAAATGTTTTGCGAGCTTTTAGGAAAATACGTGGATAAGGAAACGTTTCATTGAGGGAAGAAAGAAGAGGAATAGGGCAGGTGGTAAGAAAAGGGATGGAAATACAGGATTCCGGGTCCTCACTCACCGTTTATACTGCCTTGTATAATAGCCCTTTTTTCAGACATATATTGTTGAATATTTGAACCTAAGTTTTCAGAAATACATATATTTAATTGAGCTCGCAATGCTTTTGAAATGAACATAATTAGAATATTATTATTAAACGAAACACACTGAACATTTCTGCAAGCACATTTTAAACACACAAGTCACGTAGCACACCCCATACACACATACACGTTACACACACAATATTATTGTATATTAAAATTAATATTGTATTTCGAAATTATTTTGAGAGGAGCAACTATTTGAGTTTCTTGTCGGTTCTTCTCAGTAGATACTGCCTAATCGGTGGTGGATAAAAAATAAAATATGTATATGACCTTTCAAAAGAGATTTAAAAATTTTGGAAAAATAAATGATTTGAATTTGAATTTGGTCAATCCCTCTCTAAACATTATGTAGATATTGTTAATTTGTAAAACACAGTAATGGCGTATTGTAATACTTTAAAATAACAAACCAAATTGTAAGCTGTGACGTTTTCAATAAATAAACCTTCACAAAGGTAGAATAGCGCTAAACAAACAATAATTTAATGCAAAGTATTCACTAGGGACAAATATTATTGATCAATTTACGTTAGTGTACGTGCGGTTGTTTTCTCCGGGGAGTCTGATTTATCAACACTCCAATGACCTACATTGTGAAGTACCGAAGCTAGACGGCCGCTAAACTTAGGAGTCTCTTGGACCTCGGATTTTTACCAACAAAATTTATATTTAAAATGTTAAGGACTCTACTAAATAAGAATCCTGTATTTAATTTAAGGGTGCTCAATGGTGTATTAACGTACCCCTGGTGTCTGTATGTCTCGTTTTTAGAACGATAACAAACTTTTTTATTTTTATCAATTTGTATTAGTTTTTAATATAATAATGGAGTGTATTATGACCCATCTGGAGTACATTTAATTCGCAATACAACGAATCATATTTCTTATTATTATAAATGTGAAAGGTTGGATGTTTGTGTATCAATCACGCCGCAATTTCTGAACAGATTTTGATGAAATCCTACATGTGTACTAAACATATAGGATATTAGATGGATTCGATGATAAGATACTTTTTACTGATCTGAAGACACCGAAATTCACGTAAGCGACACCGCAAGCAGCAACTAGAATAAAATAAACTATTTCCATTATTTTAGTTGGCGCCCAAATTTATTTTTTGTCTCTTGCTGAGCTACGCCACTGCTTTAATTTATGAAACTCACAATTCGCCGAAATATTCCATTCTGCGAAACATTTAGTTCCAGAAATTATCCCTCATTTGCGTAACGAGACCCAAAACGGACTGTGTAATTATGTAAAACACGTTTTGCATTAATTACTAAATGAATATGGACCCGTAAACACTCCTCCGGTAGAAAGTTTTGGCATAGTTATGATTTATTTAGTAGGAAGATCGTTTCAACTAGAACTGTGAACTAATTCCTTAAGACAGGTTTTTAAAAAAATATTTTAAATATCGCCGTCAATGCAGTATTATAAATCCAATCCTTCATGCCTATCTAGATCCCAGTTACGGCATTATAGTAATTTCTGTGAAAAGTCTTTATTATCTATGACTTTATTATCTAAAGTCTGCTCTACACATCGGCAGATGCATACATGGACGCCATCTATCGATGGATGGCGGGTGCATTGGCAGACTTAAATTACCTACTATGGCTGTCGTATCCTATTATAATAGGAAGGAATAATATCTTCATGTCTGCGGACAACATCAGCAGATGACGATAAAATCTTCTCAGGGCACCTGTGACACTCCGTTGTAGTAAATGTTCATAGCCTGCAGTCAGCTTACCTGTTCTATCATATAAAAAATCCCTTGCCTAGAGCATTCCTTCATATTTTGTATTACTAAATTCGACTACAACGAAACTCATTTTTTTACATTTAAACTAACAAATAGCATAAGGTTTATCTAAACACATTGAATTATAGTTTCAAAAATATGTTGCGCAATTACGATTTTAAAGGATCGTTTTGCAATTTTCCCGTTTTGGTTACCATAATTTTGCTTTCATTCCAACAATTATAGGTTTCTATTATATCATAACAAAGACTACTATAACAAAGGAACGGGGATCCGTTATCGCTATTTTGGTAATAATACTTTGTTACAAATCATACTTTAATTAATTATACTATTTTATACTTATTATTGTATGGTGCGAGAAATCATTTTGAAAAGGCAGGCTATTAGCGAGTATTTCAATTTTTATTGACTGTTCCTGTTAGGTGATCGTAACGAATCATATAAAATTACTTTGAAAAAAGTTATTGTAATTAGAAGTACTATCGATCATTGAAATAATACAGGATTCTTTTTCAAAATCAGTGGGTTTAATTCCTGGCTCGGTGAATCAATTTTTCAATCCAATAATACAGTTTTTATTTTCGTTAAAATCGGCATTTTTTATATTCTCCATAGTGTAGGATTTAGCCCTGGAAACACATTTTACAAATTCACCCTGTGGAGGCATGTTAATTTAATCGTAACATATATAAAATAATTGCAACTGAAAACATGATTGCAAAGATCTTCATATTTCAATACATTTTCTCTCAGCAGTACTTATGCTTATAAATTGTCGTTTTCAGCTAAGCGACCACCAGTAGAAGAAACGGCGTCATTCCTGCAGTCCCTGCTGGCTTCCCATGGACCGAATTACCTGGAGAAGCTGTTTGGCAACAAAGCAAGGGATGCTTTGGAACCTCTTGGTGGTGTTGAGAAAGTTGCTATTGCTCTGTCTGGTAATTATATTTGACACTTCTATATCACGTTGAAATAATAATAATAATAATAAATTTATTTATTATATTTACATAAATTCAAATCAATATGACCCAGGTTCCCAATAGTGTACACTGTTTTTCAGGAACCTGTGTCTCAAAAAACAATTACACTTTACATCATGCATTACAGAAATCTAAAATATATCCAATTCCAATGGTACAGACACGAAATAAAGGCCAAAAGTGTTACTCAACAATAAAAATTTATTACGAAAGATTTTGCGTACTTAAAGTATAGTTTAACAGGACTTTTTAGACATTTTTACCCACTCAGAAATAGAAATTATAACCCGTAATAAAGAATCAATAATTTATCGAAACATCCTATGTACTCAATTTAAAAACAAATTTTACACACTTAGTGATATATTTTTTTATTTATAGATCTAGTGAGTTATAGATTATAAAATTATAGCGTTTTGTTCGGTATTAATTTTTTTTTTTTAATCACAGAGTCACAAACAATTGAGGACTTTGGTGCAGCGCTGCATCTGATGAGGTCCGATCTCGAGCATCTACGTTCCGTGTTCATGGCCGTAGAAAATGGCGACCTCGGCATGCTTAAGTCGCTTGGCATAAAAGACAGCGAGCTCGGGGACGTCAAGTTCTTCCTCGAGAAACTCGTCAACACCGGCTTCCTCGACTGAGTAGCACCGGAGTCTGCCTCTGACTACTACCACGTCGTCCAATTCGGTCCCATCAGCTCCTCTTTCTACAGCTACCTTCCCTATGAAACCGTTAAATATAAGAGAAATTAAATTTCTGTGTGCATTCGTTCAACACGGTTCGACTTCTATCGGCCACAGACTCGAGCCGAATTGAACGATTCTTTTTTTAATTTCGCGCCATTTTTTTATTATCTATTATTGCCACTAGAACGCTTTTTTATAAAAAGGGGCAAAAGATTTGCTCGATATAACGTACAGGTTAATTTCTCGCGTCGTTATAATGAATATGTGCCAATTATGTCTAAAATAGAGAAAAAGTTATAAAGCAAGGTTTAATGAAAAGTTGTAAAGAAATATAGGGAAGGTATTTTAGACATGTTTCACACATATTCATGAACCTGTACAAATATTTTCATTATATCATAATATGCAATTGTGATATTCTCAACGTCGCCCTTAACAACATTTCTAAGCCTTCGATCCAAAGCCAATGTCAGAGGCGACTCCAAATATTGTAAAATGTCCATTCTAAGCGAGATATAAAGCTAACAATCATTTGGTTTCGGTGTTTAAATTAAGTTAAAAAAAAACTTTCAAAAAGTATAGAATGCATGCGCTTTATATCTGGCTTTTGAAAATCCAGAGTAGGACCATTTTAAACATATCATTGTAATTTAGACGTAGTTTATATCATAGATAATCTGTAGTAAGTACTAAATTTTAAATTATAAAATATTTGTAGGTATTGTAGGTCATTATTTGTGCCCTTATCGAAACGATACATATCATTGAGCGGTGCTCAAAAACGGTTACATATCAAAATGTGATTTCATAAATTATAACGTTATATCAATTATTATAGCATAGTGTCTACATTTCTTAATTCTATTATCTATGGTATTTTTGAAATGCGGGCTAGTAGACAACGAATAAATAAGTGGAGAAGATCTAGGTAGGAACAGTTAACATCAAATTGTATCTAGGTAAAGGCTGGGATTATGTACCATAAGATGCAATTCGAAACATTTTTTACTTTGGAATTTAATTAATCGAGATCTCATTGCTGTAAAAAAAACAGTATTTAAAACACAACATTTAAAAAAATAGATAACTGATAAAAAGTTATGTATATTTTGAGTTAGTCACCTCCTGACATTGAATATATTGTTTTAATTACCCCATTACATGGATTAAATTTTATGTGCGTGTAATCAACGTCAAGTCAATCATGGCTCACCGCCCACATACCTCAAGAGGTGGCTAGCTTTACTGTTCAAACTATAACATAATATACTAACCATACCTAAGTTATTATTTTGAAGCAAACTGATGTGAAACATATTATTTTTATTATTACCCAATGGAATAAAAATACGCCGATTGTAAGGCCTCTAAGTGTAAAGAAATATAGCACATTGAAAAAGTACCACTAATAGTGACTTCTATGACTTTCTACCAACTTATATCTTTATCAAGATAATATTATATTTAGACTTAAGCTATTCTTCAATTAATATACCTAGTAGAATACCTTAGAATATTTTAACTTACGTCAGATGATTATAATTGATAGAAATACCTATCTTAAATATTCTTATAATATGTGTTTTGATTCTATGTATATGGCTTATCTATTCTTAAATACAATCAGTAAATAAATTATCTTGCAATCGTCTTTTATTTATACTTCCTCCCTCAAGATTTCTGTTACAAAGGAATTTTATAAATACCTCCACTTGGCCCTTTCTTATATAATTATGTTCATAAAGAATTCAAAATATTTTATTATCTATATCTACAAACTGTGATCAATTTTAAATGACTTGCTTCAAAAACTATATAAATAATATTATGTGATATTTTATGAAAATAAATTCTGTCTTTTACACACACCCTCACACTGACATACACATAAGCAAAGTATGAACCGAAATGACAAGTAAACGTTTGACTGTTCAATCAGCGAATAAAATTGGATGAACATAATCTTTGGCCTTACGTTCATATCATTTAGCTTTATTTTATCTAGATACATAGATAAAATAAAATCTATACGATCTTTCAGTATTACCCTATTTAAATAATTTATTTTTCTTTTACTTGAGCTTGGTACCGAAATTGGATTCGAGGTAATTGACAACTTGGCAGTTATGTAATAATGTTGTAACATTAAATATTACCACAGTCTACAGAAAAAAATACTGTCGCTACACGAAACTTGTCAAAAAACTATATAATCATAATAAACATAGTTCAATGAGGGCAACGCGTGGAAATTTGCCGCTAGATGGACTAGTGTAGCGGTCTAAAGTTGCCACAGTTTATTAGCGGGTTGTACGGTTTTATTTATTTTTAGACTACTTTTGATTTATTAATCTCAAATCAGGACCTCATTTGCCAGTGGCGCCACCTGGTGAGCACAAAGACAGTAGCCCTCATTCAATTCATATTTTTATGTATTTTTATTATATCATAAATGACATACTGGGAATGAATAGTTATGATGAATAGAATAATTTAATAATGTATTAATAAAAATAATATGTTATCTTCCCCTCAGTCTCTACTCTGCTTACATATCAATAAAGCATGTTACCCTTTTTCTTGATGCTTTAAATAAGGACAAACATAATTAAGTTTCTAGGTGAGTCTCCAATATAAAGAGTAAGAAAAAGACAGTTTAAATATGTATAAACAATTTAATCAATATATGTTTTCTAATTGTAATTACAAACTAAGGAAATGCATAAAATTAAAACATAAAAATTCAACAAATTTAGAAAATTTTACATTAAGTATTGGATTTCCGTTTTTTAGAATTTTTCTGCGCTCTTAACTGATCTTCTTCATCCATTTTATTATAATGACTTTGTATGTGAGACAGCAATTTCTTTTCCCTTGAAAACTTATCACCGCACATATTACATGAATATTTATCTTTTTCTTTTTCGACAGAGGGTTTAGCAGTAGTAGATGTAGATATTTGAGACTCCTGTATAATATTGTTTGTTGGCAACACATATGAAGGTTGCATAACAGGGTCAACATTAACAAAGGTAAAGAGGCCTGTATTTTTTTGTTGATTATCAACTTCCTCTGTATGCGTTTTTCGATTTAATTCCCCTGGTAATACCTTTCTTGATTTCTTTTTAGGTGGTTCTGGTTCTGCTTGCGGTTTTGTTGATATTAATAGTTTACTAGGATTGCCGGTTTGCACAACAGTGTATGACTGTTTTCTCATTGCTGGGGTTGTAAATAATTCCGGTATTGATGGATATGCAGTTTGATGGGAAACTTTTTTAATTAATCCTACAGGATATGGTTGTTCTGAAGCAGGTTCAGACAGACGAGGTACTGTAGGTACACCTTTTTTTGATGGTATGTAATTATTTATCAAGGCTTGTTGGTTGGAACTTGCAGTAGTAGAAAAATTGTTTGCAACTGTGGGTAATTGGTTTGTATTACTTGTAGAAGATTCAAGTTTATCTTCAACTAATGTAAATGTATTATTGGGCCCAGGGACTAGTTTATATCTACTGCTCATATTTGGCATTTCCACAGTGGGAGGCAATACTATTGTGCCAGGTGAGGATTGTTGAAGAGGAATTGAAAATGCACTAACAATAGTTTTAGCAGTCTCTTCCGTCGTCATGTATGTTGCTTTTGGTACTGGTGACTTATTTTCATTACGCTTAATTTTACTTGCAGGTCCTATTTTAGGTTTTTTTTTTCTTGCTTTTAAAGGTTTATCATCCTCATCGTCTTCATCATCATCAATGTTTATTGGTGAATCATTCAACACTTGTGTTTTATCTGTTAATTCTGGTTTTGTTTTAATATTTATATATTTTATTTGTGGAATTTTTGGTGGTTCCGGCACTACTGTTTTTACTTCTTCAGCAATCTTTTTTCCACCATTTTTGGCACAGCCATGAGACATAACTACTTCTTTTTTTAAGAAATTTCGATTGCATAACTTGCACTGAAATAAGATTCCAACTCCTGTTACTTTTATTGTACTGACATGATCCATAATGTTAAAAGGTTTAGGTGCATCTTTCGAATTATCACTATCATCAATTTCTATACTTAAATCATTTGTATTGATGGGTTTAATTTCAGACTTTTCAATGGCTTCCTTTTTATCTGCTAATTCCAAATGTTTATTAACACTATTGGATGGCTTTGGGACATCTTTGTCAACTTTATCTAACTGGGACTGAAATGACTTCAGTGGTGAATCGTCATCTTTTTGGGAATTATGTTTTTGCCTTGTATTTGGCCTTTTACTTTGAATTTCTATTGGTTTAATTTCCTTTTCTTTAGATTTGACTTCTTTATCCTTTTTTATATCCACCTTTGGTTCATCTTTTTTTTCATCTTTAATGGGCATACTGGGAATATCTTTAATTCCTTCCATGGCTTTTCTTATAAGGGCATTACAGATATCATCATTAGACATATTTGATTCATTCAGTTTCTCCTCCCATAATATTCTCGTTTTTACTTTAGGTGTAACAGCTTCATTTTTCCCTAATGCTTTCCGAAGACTTTCCTGTGTTTTAGTACATTTCTGTATAAACTCATACAATTCTTCCACTTTTGCTGAACATCGAAAACAAATTTTATGAGGTAGATCATCATTTTCAGCAATCTGCAATTAAAATTTGGATAATTAATTACCTAAAATTAATTTCAAGAGCACAATATAATAAGTCATGGGGCAATTTTCAAAGTGGTGAAAGTTCACTTAGACCTACACCTAATGGACTTGGACTTTCAAATAATGTGTAAACTATGAGGAACATCAAAAAATGGCGAAAAGTAAAAACCCTCATCACTTAGTTTAATTCCTGGCTTGGTTAAATTTTAAAGATCCAATGTTGCAGTTTTTATCTTCGTCAAAATCAGCCTCAAGTCTCTTTTCAGCATTGATATACTACCCACCCTTTTTTGATATATGTCCAATTTTTTTTGTAAATATCAAAATATAAACAATGGTACATATCAATTGTAATAAATTTAAATTAAGGCATACTTTGTAATTTATTAGTATCACAAAATATCTTAAAAAGTGAGTAAATTATTGTCACAGATTGAGATATACAACATTCTACAAAACATCATATGTATATCAATAGAAATTAGGGTATAGAAAGATCACACACTCTCATAACAACAATATGTTGCAGACAAAATTTCAACATTATGGTGCACAACCAAAGCAAATGGTGGTTATGGGATTTATTTTATAACTATATTCTTATTTAAACCTTCAGAAAGTGAATGCTGAATAGGATGCAATTTATATTAAATCAATGATTCCCAAAGTGTTCTATATCAACCCCTAAGCGTTTATGACAACCTTCAAGGGATCTATGTCTGTGAAAAAATTAATAAAGATGTGTTTTTACTTTAAGTTTTTAACATTAAACTTCACTACAGTTAGAAATCTACAATTGACAATCAATATCAGGTAAATAGGGAGTCTACCCAACACAAAAAAGTTTGCGGAACTCTATATATTTAATAATGAAAAATATCATTTTATAGATATAGTGTTACATATTGACATCAATTGTCAAAACTTTACTTTTAACTGGTTTTCAATAATTCAGTAAACACAAATATAATGTGTAAAATTTAGCAAAACATTAATTTTAAACCAATTTCCAAAATGAATGTTATCAATTTGCAGCATGTTTTTTTACATCCTTGTCGTATTACAAACATGAAATCATCAAATCCTACTCATATTATAAATATGAAATTTTGGATGTTTGCGTTGATACACACTAACTCCTCACTCCATAACTACTGAAGAGATTTTAATGAAATTTCATATACAGGCAGGATATTTGCTAGAATAGATGATAGGTCATTTATTATTAACCAATAGGCAATAAATATCAAAGAAAAGCCAGGGGCAGCAGTACATATACACAATAATCCGAAAACTAGTATTGTAATATTAAAATATTAAATTAAATTTCAAGACAGATGATACTCCTCTCCATTTTTCTGTAAAAAGAGGCACTTAAAGCCTGAAGTTGCACGAGAGACAATAGTTCAAATTAAGTTTAAGTTTAATTTAATTATTTTTCAGAGAGAATCTTTTTTTCGAAGTTCATTGGTTTGGCAGATTCAATTTGGATGCTGTCTGCATTAAATTCTGCTACATAACAAACAGCTGATTTTCTTGTGAAAAAAATCAAAATTTATATTTCTCCTAGATTTTTCTATTAGGTTTTCTAAAAACGGATTTAGGAAGTGAGAGTTATACTCTACACAAGCATACAAAACTAAGTTAATCGTATTGAAGTACTAATATACTTACTACAAAAGGCATAATATCATCAATCTTCTTGGCAGTCATGTTCTCAGCACCAAATATATTAAGAAAAGGACCATCTTTTGTTTCACATAATCGACATACTTTCATCATAACACGACTAGCAGTGCTTAGGGCTGCTGCTATTGCATCGTTGTTTATAGATTCTTCTACAGGTTTACTCTGCTCGGTATTCGACTTTATTCCAGAGCCATTTGAATTTGCTCCCTTTGCGATCCTCCTTGCAGGCCTTCGTTTAGCCATGTTTAAAACAAAAACACAGTACGTGCTCAAGACTACAAATTACACATCTTTACGGCCATTTTGATTCGATCTCAGCCTAGTAAATAACATTAATGATATTTTTTTCCCTTACTTTCTAAAGATCCGACTTGTTATAGTAAATTGTTATTAATTATTATCACAAAATATATGTCGTCTGAATTTACAATTATGTACTCACTACTCAACTAACACAAAATTGTCTTATAAATACTATAGATTATATAGAATTTTTTATGTTTACGTATCTATGGTAGTGGCATGGGGAAAAATATCCCTTTCAAGTCTGGGTTTACAGAGACGAAAGTGTGGCAATCTTCAGATTTCAATATTCTTAGGCTCCCTCTACACATCATAAACACTTTGTGACACTTTCTTTATTAAGCTATTTTTATTTATTTATTTATTATAAATTGCATCCTACTCAGCATGTGCGTCTTAAAGATATAACCACTATTCGTTTTGGTTGTCTGCGGTCGTAAAATAAAGACGGAGTAATATGTTTATCCGTACACAGGCATAGTAGATAATTTACGTCTGCCGATGCATCGTGAATCGTGATAAATGATTATAGACAGATGTGTAGAAAGTATTGGTCAGATTAGAAAAATCTTTTTGTTCACAAGAGACAGACTATAAATCGAGGAACACTAAAGGCTAATTAAT
>LQNK01001544.1:166801-188092 GCA_001586405.1 Phoebis sennae
TAGGATTTTCGCGATAAAAACTATCCTATGTCATTACTGGGGTTTCAAAGAATCTCTGTACAAAATTTCATCCAAATCGGTCCTGTAGTTTCGGAGCCTATTCAATACAAACAAATATTTCCTCTTTATAATATTAAGTACTTATATAGACTATTATGCATTCTAACGTAATAGCTATACATATACCAAAATGTGGCACGAATACTATTCATTTATTTCTACACGTTATATTACATTCACTATTCATTAGTATTCCATAAAATAACCATAAACGTTTCATAACGAATAATACGAACGGATTGTCTTGTGAGACGTTATTTTAACTTAATCATATGACTCATGCTTAAGTTATGGCGTATGGGAATTTTAAGTTTGATCAATAGTCTAGGCGCCTTTTGCCTTTTGCCTTCTGACGTTTGTTATTTTTAAAAGGCTTCGGTTACAAATATATATCTGTTCAATTTCTAGCAACTTTTTCCCTAGCATATTGTTATAAAATTTTTACCCCTTTCCTGTCATCTCTATGTAATATCCTTGTTTTGTCATGAGAAAAATACCGCTTTGTTAGGTTTTTTTCTTCAGCAATGAATTTTATAATAATATGATATTTATAATTTAGTGCTTAGATCGTAAATCTAACATACATTTAATAACGTATTTATTCGTCTTTGCCTTGATCCATATTTTGAAGTCAAGTCTTCTGTTCCCGTTATATCAGGACATTCTCTCCTCGGTTGTTAGGCTATTCATTGAATTGGTAAATACTTATTAACCGATTTTCAAAAAAAGAGGAGGTTATCATTTCGACCGTATTTTTTTACTGATCAATATCTAAAGCCAATTTCGTAATAATCGTCCCATACGCAACCTACGGTTCCCTTAAAATCATTTAATATCCATGTATCACTACAAACTCGATTGGATATTGGACCCAGCAAAAATAGCACTCCTTTATTGACACAAGTGGTTTTGATCGCATTATTTGTATGGCGTTGAGGCACTATATGTGAATACGATCGATAGAGAATACGTTATTTTTATATGTGGCTTAACCTTAAGGATATATTGGGAAAATTCTTGCACAGATCTTCGTAGGAACTTTTCTTGAGAAGATTCGTAAAAACTTCGTTGTGTTAATCAGTGTTAAAATCGACAATGGCCAAAGAGTTTATTTGTGCTGTTTTAAAGGGAATTGGTATTTACAAATCTCAATAAATTATCTGTGTCCAGAACTGCAAAGCGAATGAACTATTTGCTTGATTAGCTAAGTAACTAATATTTATAATACAAACTGCTAATATTAAAATGTACTCGACATTATTTGTAAAGTTGAGCACGTATATCCTTTTAAAAGAATACCTATACATATTGAATAAAATATTCATTTAATCGCAAAAGAATAAACTTAGATTTAAATTTACAAATTCAACTTCAATCACTTTGTCATGCCTGGATAAGCAGAAGTTAATTTGAAATTAAAATATTATTGAAAACAAGCTTCTGCTCGCGGTTTCGCTCACGTCAATTTTAGGGTCTATAGATCAAATAAAAATATCCTATCATCTAATCCAGCTTATTGTCTATCTATATAAGAAGATTTATTAACATCTTTTCATAAGTTACGGCGTGATTGATATAAAAACATTCAAATTCCAAACTTTCATATATTAGTAGGATTTGTTGCGGTGTATTAGTCGTAACTTAAATCCCTCTCACTAAATATACTATTATATATGTATATAGTCTTATGCAGGACTACGTAATGTTTCTTAACCTTTGCATGTTTTGAATGAAAAGTAAACAAACAAAAGATCAAAGTGATAATAAAGTTCCTGCATTTGGCTCGATCGCACACACAAACACATAAAAACATAATAAGGAAAAGTGTTGCTTTCCTTTTTTTATGCGTTTGCGCCGATTATACAGTCAAAAATCATGTACCAAAGCTAAATTATTGGTAAAATTTCATCTATTTACGTGTATTTTTTAACTAACTGCAAAAAGGATTGAGTTTTCAATTATTTCTATACGATAATTTTCTCGATAGTAAACTAATTATTTTTAGTAGACAATTTTCATGATTATTGGCAATCAATTTGTGTTTGATATAAAACGCTTTAAAAATACGTTTAACAAGTTTAATTACGTTTTATTTGTACTAAATAATTCCATGCGAATAATTGTTCACCTTCGTTATCAAACTGCTGAATCTTTAAATTAGACCAAATTCGTGATGTAAATCAACAGAGTCTGTCCAAAATATCGCTTTACATACTTTATTTGAACAATAACACGCAAACTTGTTCACTGTATATGCAAGACTGTGCTTGTTATATACCAATACCGTTTTCAATATTCTATCTATCCCTTGTTTTGCTTTCTAACGGCCGTTTTCAATATTCTAACTATCCCTTGTTTTGCTTACTAAAGTCATGCAAATCTATCTATTTGCACTTACTTTGATTTCAATACGCTGTCGATGGATAGCCTTTGTTCTGACTTTTGACAATCAAATGTCATTTAATCTGAGATAACAATCTGTCCATAATCGTTGATACATTATTGAAAAGGGCCGTAAAGTCAGGCAAATCTATCTATTTGCACTTATACTTACTTTGATTTCAATACGCTGTCGACGGATAGTCTTTGTTATGACTTTTGACAATCAAATGTCATTTAATTTGAGATTACAATCTATCTTTGATACATTCGTGAAAACGGCCGTTAGTGAAGTAAATAAATGCAGAGTGCGTTTGTCTATTATTATAGAGTATTTTTTAACTATAAAATGTCCTTATACAGACAAGCTGTGTTCCACGGTTTCACCCGCGTATATCTGTTTTCCACGCTCCCGTGGGATTCGATCAAAATCCTTTCTTAGCGGTTGTCTATGCGTGCCTATTCCGTTGTCTGTGCGTCGATACATAAATAATAATATATAATAATAATACATGATATTTTTTTAGTATGAAATTTAAATGCGTTAGGTTTTGTACCTTCACCAAAACCACCGATAAACACTGCCTTCCGAATCAGTGGTAAATAAAAAATGAAATATGTTTATGACGTTTCAAAAGAGCTTTGAAAAAGCCAATTTGGAAAAATAAATGATTTGAAACTTATTTCCCTTATTATTGATACGTAATACAAAGTTAAATAAAACGCTCAGGAAATCCAAAATGCCATTATAGAACTCTTTGAACGTTGACACATCACAAAAACACGGGGGCGAGAGGCATAAATCCGCTCAAGTATCCGTATCATGATTAAAACCTTAATGGAGGTATTGAATAAAATATGTCACGTGGAAATGATAAACCAGAAGTGACCTACTTCGCGAAGCTGGCACAGTCGGCTGGAAAATTGGGTTTACAAATACAGTGGGACATAAGACACACTATCGTGAATTGTCGAGTGTTATCGTTGCCCCTACCGTGAGGTTCGCGTACGGAATAGTTAACGATGCTAGTTTAAGTTTTTTTTTTTTTATACTAATTAGGTGAACGTTTGGCCACAGTTACGCCTGATGGTAACGTTAACGTGGCTTATGATCGAGCACGTTCACCTAAGTGTGAAAAGATGAGTGAGAATGAGAGAGAACGAAGGTTTTTACTAAATTCTTATATTAGGGGTAAACCAGCCATTGACGCGGGTCGCCCCTGTATTCCTGTCTGAAGATGTCACGATTTCTCCTCGATCGGAATGCTGAATGTCCCGATATTTTTATTTACCTTGACATGGTACTATAATTGATAACTTTAACATGTAAAACTATTAGAAATTGTATTTCTTAGTAAATAAGGAATTATAAAAAAAACAATTGTAAATAAAATTACCAATGACTATTTATATTACGTCACGAACTTATTGACCTTTTTTACGAGAGAAAAATGCCGTCGTATAAACCCCTCGATGTTCCTTCACACACCTTGTTGGGGGTTCACAGGTACGCCGTAGCGTTCTTCCGTGAAGCGAAGTTATTAGCCTACCTATTAATCTTCCCTTTTCATTTGCACAGCATTAATGAAAAAGATTTCTTGTCATGCATTTTAAAATTGTTCGCGTACTTGCCTTGCATTTTTATATGCAAACCCGCACAATAAATAATTGAAAGGTTATTACAAAGAGAGGTTATTTCCTGCGATAGTGAGGACTGTTTTGCTAAGCATTTTATTTTATCTGCATCCTATGTTGGGTATTTGCTATGATATAATAAATGTGACCGGGTATGACCCTATTACAGCTTAACTTTAAACCAAAAAGGATCTACTCCTTCCTAATAGTTTTATTATAATTCATAGTAATTGTGTTCTCTTCTATCTGTCTATTGTTCTTTTTTGTATTGTGTGTGTTGTGTGGTGTTAAAACTGTTACACATTTAGTTTGCGTGTCAAAATAAATTGGTTTAACCCGTGTAAATTGTATCCGTATAACTCTTCTTAAATCAGTAAAGCTATCCCACTTCTGATTTTTCATAGGGGCGGTGATCATTCATATTTACTTCCCCATATAGATTTAGTCCTATTGAATAAATCTATACTAATATTATAATGAGGAAAGATTTGTTTGTATTGAATAGTATCCGAAAATACGGGACCGATTTGCATAGGATAGTTTTTATCCCGAAAATCCTACGGGAACGGTATATATACGCGGTTTGAACCGCGGAGCTCAGTTAGTACATTATAAAAAGTTGTCCAATAAAAAACATTCTAACACTATGCTCAGTGGTTAACCTTTTAGTGTACTGATGCAACCCCACAATCTGTGACCTCGGACACATGTCATACATTTCATAACATGTTTGCTAAATATCCGATTTGTTTACATAAGTTGAATAAGATGATGCTAAAAGCTGTGATGTACGCCCAACTATAAATTTAAAGTTGGTCTTTTACGTAATAATTTACTATTTCTGACATGCAAGTAAAGGAGCATGCAAGTCATGGAATTCTTAGTAATGTATGTAGTAGTATAAGAGGATTATTAAGAATCCTAATAATAAATGTTAAAGTTTGGATGTTTGTGTGACAATCACGCCGAGAGTACTGAATGGATTTTGATGAAATTTGGCCCAGAGATAGGCTAATAGACGGATTAGGTGATAAGATTTATTGATCTATAGACTCCTAATTTAACGCAAGCGATGCCACGAGCAGAGGCTAGTCAACCCCAATACGAAAAATTAAAACTATTTTATACTAGCCCCGCCCACGGAATAGAAAACAGTCTATATGTTATTATGAACCCTCACCTATATGTATACCAAGTTTCATCATAATCGGTTCAGTAGTTTTGCGTAACAGAGTAACAAACAAACATACATCCCAACAAACTTCATTTATGTTAGTAGGATTGAAGTATAAAATAAATTGTTTTCTCACGTGTTAATTTCTTTGTTTACAGAGGTTCACGCAATATTTGGCGTCGAGTAATTCAACGTTTCAACTAAGTAATTTTCTAGATAAGAGCGGGGTGCAAGGTATGTATCTAATAATACTAATATATTGGTCTAGTTGCGAGTAAAATGTCCACAGTTAAGTAGGTTATGAAATCATTTTATACTTTATTGCTAAAGAATTTTAATGTCGCTCTCGACCAGATAAGGGAAATACAATGCTATATTAAATTGAACATTAAACTTACTTTATGAAGTAGAAAACTGGCCAAGTGCAAGTCAGACTCTCATACTCGAGGGTCCGTAGTCATTTAACATTATGGCCTGGTTCCTATAAACGACGGAAAGTTATAGTATAATAGAAACGAATTGTTCTCATTAAAGTGCGGTTATAATCAACTAATCATAACCAAGTTTTGGTAGTTATATTAACGCTACGGTTACTATACAGACACATTAGACTAACGCCTAGTAGGCTATTGAATTCTTCGTAAGTAAAACGACTTATTTATTTTTATAGTAACTACAGTAGGCATTGCATAAGACAACACTCGACGGGTATTGTAATGTTAAACACTTTATAAAACGACTAGAGTTCTATCGCATACACCAAAAATGTAACAGTTTTTAGGTAATTAAGGGCCATTTTCAATAATGTATCAATGATTATGGATAGATTGTTATGTCAGATTATATGACAATAGATAGACAAAAGTCATAGCAAATGTATCCGTCGTAAGGATATTGAAATCGAAGTAAGTGCAAATAGATAGATTTGTCTGACTTTAGTTAGCAAAACAAGGGATAGATAGAATATTGAAAACGGCCGTAAGACAAGATAGACTCAAGGGCGTGTAATTAATTTCAGCCTAATATCTTAACCCATCGCTGAGAAAAAGGTCGTGACAGACAAACGGACAGGTGGACAATAAAATGATGCTGCAATCCGTTTTCATCCGTAAGTGATACGGAACCCTAATGATAATAAAAATCATTTTAAAAATGCCATGGAGAAAAAAAGATTACCTTACGTCATAATAAAATATACGAAGAAAACGTAAGATAAAAACTATGTCATATTCTTGTTAAGATTAATAAAAGAAGCAATACGCGAAGGCAAGAAAATTCGTACGTGTTATGTTATTTGTTCCAAAGATTAAAGGGACAGTGACGCGTCATTTCTGCTTATTAAATTTGTTAGGCCCAGATGTACATACATAGCTATATTTAATACTAGCTGTTCTGTGCGTCTTCGCTCCCGTAGCGTAACGTTATATAGCCTACTGCAAAGCGGTTTCACCCTTAATTTTTTAATTATATTTTAATCTGATTAATTATAATTTTAATCTGAACCCGTACAGACAGCCTTCCGAATCGGTGTTAAATAAAAAAAAAAATATATGTAAATCTAAACGACGTTCCAAAAGCGCCTCGAAATAGGCCGATTTGCAAAAAAACATACTTCGACTCTACCTATATGTTTAACAAGTTTCATCATAATCGGTTCAGTAGTTATTGCGTAAAACAGTAACGAACATACATCATACATCCTCAAAAACTTTCGCTTTTATAATATTATTATGTTCAGAGATAATGTAGGATACTAATGGTGAAAGAATTTTCCAAATCGGCCCAGTATATTCGGAGCCTATTCAATCAAATCTTTATAATATGAGTGTAGTTAGTGATGTGAACAGTTTTATAACTCGACATGTTTTGATTGATCGCCTATTTACAATGTCCTTAAACTTTACTCTTGTTACTGTTATAAATATGGGCATACTAGCTCTGCCACGTGTCTTTATCGGCGTATATTCCCCGTTCCTGTGGGATTTCCGGGATAAAGTATCCTATGTCCGTCTCGTTCTAAGCTACACGAATCTAGAACATACGGACGCAAACTACCGACATTTTAACCGACTTTCAGAAGAAAAGAGGAGGCTCTTAACTTCTATACAAATTAACATTAATGAAAACAACGTAAAAATAATTAGCAAAACGTAACTGATTTAAATAATAAATACACAATAATTGACTATCTCATTGTTTTTATTCAATTTGACTAGAATTTTTCTTTATTTCAGTCATATTTTATTTTTAAATAAAATAGATATAGTCGTCCCATACTCTATAAGGCCCAACGAAATATTTTTCAATCCATAATTGTATTTCAATAAAAAACACCATTTATAACAAGTAATACTTTTTGATACTAAACGTTGTACGACCTTCATAAATCAAATCGACATAAAAATATTTAATCAGCGGAGAAATTAAATTGCACAAAGTATTTTTGTCGTACACGTTTCCACTGGCGTGACGTAACGGACACCGTCATTGTATGGAGTTGCCAACTTTGACGTGCATTACCCAACCGTAACGTGGTGCGGTGTCATTGGGCGTGTATCCACTAGACTAGACGACACGGTTTGGTGACGTCACGGCACATCTTTGCGCTTTTTTCTTCCCTATGATAGCGTTGATTTTTGTTCCGATTTACAAATAATGCTATAGTAATAAATATGATTTTTTTTTGTTTTAAGTTATACATGGCACTTCAAGAGGGAGATATGTTAAAAGGAGGGTAAAAATTTATATATAAGCGAGAAAATAATATAATTTAAGTAAAATCGACAATTATCTCTAAAATAAAAATAAATTTGTGATACATTTCATATCATATTGTTCTCCTACCTTAACAGGAGCCGCAGGTTTATTAGCAAGGAGAAATGTTTTTATAACAATCAAATTGTATTTTCTTGTGTTTGTTTTAACGCGAAATTTTTTTTTGTGTTAGATAGCCCATTTATCGAGAAAGGCTATAGGCCCTAGGGCTATATATCATCCCGATATTACCCCGGGAGTATTAAATAAAATCCTTTATAGAGTACTTTATTTAATATAAGAATCAAATTATTTGACCCAATGAGTTAGAGCCAGCCCTATCGTTTCCGTTGCCGTATCGTTACAGTGTAGTGGAAAACCGCCCATTGAGTTTATCGAGCGACCCAACTCGAATCAGGGTTGATTCTCAATAGATACAGCTTTAGATACGATTCTAATACTTATTGACGTCCTGATTGGCGCAGTAGATGTAGCAATGGTCTATTGCGCTGGAGGGTGTGGGTTCAATCCCCACGCGTAGAAAATTATGATGTGATGAACATTGTAATTTTCTACTGTCGGTGTTGATTTATCTGTAGTATATATGTATTTACTATTTATTTGAACTCTGCTTTTACTGCATACTACATATTTATGTGTTTACTTAAGTTTTAATAGATACTATAGCTGGTTTTGCTAAAATGAATACGAATGGCCAAATTCCAAACTTGTGTTAAATGTATAGAGATCAGCTAAGGGAATCACGACACAATGATAAATTTTTCAATCCATTGAATTATACATAACTACTGTTTCACCCGCGTAACTTATGATCCCGGGGCAACTCCGGGATTAAAAGTAGATATATGTTATCCTGAATCCTTACCTATTTGTATACCAAGTATCATAATCGGTTCAGTAATTTTTGCGTGACAGAGTAACAAACATACCTACATGCTCACAAACTTTCGTATTTATAAAATTAATGAATTAATGAATATCCTTTATTACACACACATCAAAGAAATTTACACATGATTACATAGTACATTATATATAATTGATTATTATGGGATAAATTCTGTCCTAGTTATCAATAGTCACCCCTAGGTTGGCGACCCAAATGTTACAGTCGTTTTGGCGAAGGCTCCAGTCGACTTGTAGCTATCAGCTATTTGGAACAGCCACATTTATGCGAAGTTAACTTTGTGCAGTGCGATACGTCTCGTAAATTGCCTAGTGTCAGATGCTCTAGTTGTTGTAGTAATTATTTCGGCATTTATTCGAATAAAATAGCTTTGTTTCAACAAATTTATTTAATTGTTTAATTCAATTGTAAAATTGTGTAAAATGTGTAAAGATCAGCCAAGGAGATTGAGACACTAACGAGAAATTTTTCAATACATTGAATTATGTAGATCTGGCCGAGATCCGCGTTTTCACCCGCGTAACTTCTGATCCCGTGGCAACTCTGAGATTAAAAGAAATATTATGTTAATCTAAACCCTTAACTTAATGTATCCTAAGTTTCATCATAATACGTTCTGTAATTTTTGCATGAAGGTGTAACAAACATACATATTACATCCAATATACATACATCCTCACAAACTTTAGGATTTATAATATTGGTTGGATTGATTATTACGGAGCAAATTCTGCCCTAGTAATCAATGGTCACCTATAATATTACTGGGGTTGCATATAAGACGATTATTGTGGGATAAAATCTACCCTATACTTCAGCCATATTCAATGACGAATAAATGTAAACAAACCTATTTAGGGTCATCACAATTCAATTTATACATATTTTTTACAACTCATCTATCTGACCACTTTACTGCACGTTTTTTATTAAGGATTATAATGTTTTTTTTCTCCTGTCATATATCACTAGAAAAACTCAAAACCCTTTAATATTTTTGTAATAAAATGAAAAATAAAAATCAAGTTTAATTATTTCAACTAGACAGCCCTATAAACATAAAAACTGCAGGTTTTCTAAACATTTTCATGTTTTCTGGCTAATTATCCAAATTAGGAGGGATTTTCTTTTCTGGTTCATACGCTAAAATAGTTTTGAAATCAGTCGGGTAATAATTGCAGTATAATCCGGGGGTCCGATTGGAAGTTTTTTGTTCCGTTCCGCCTTTATTCGAGAATTATATATATATATATTTTTAATTTACGTTCCCATAGTTTTTAAAGTAATTGTACAATAGTTAATTTATCATATTCTTAAAAAGTGACAAAATATAAATAACCTATAAATTAATATACGAAATAACATCAGATAACAATATGTTTAATAATCTTTACATTCCTTATATAATAAGACTAACATATATAATAAAATAAAAATAAAAAATTTTCGAAATCTATAAATTGATAAGCTTTAGTTAATACTATTTACTCAAATATTAATAGATTCTAAGCACCAGTAGATTATTCAATTGGTTTATTCAAATTTTTTACTCCAAAATTATATCCATTAATGTTTAATATGGTTTTATGACTGAAAAAATAAAATAAAAAGGTTGTTAATATATGCTTGTCAATGGTTGCTAGGCAACGCTTTGTTATTAAACATTCGTCATCCAATTTGGCTAGAGTATAGTTATCAACAATAGTCACCTATAATATTACTGGGGTTGCATATAAGACTATTATTTTGGGACAAATTCTGCCCTTGTTATCAATAGTCACCCCTAGGTTGGCGACCCAAATGTTGCAGTCGTTTTGGCGAAGGCTCCAGCCGACTTGTAGCTATCAGCTATTTGGAACAGCCACAATTATTGGAAGTTAACTTTCTGCAGTGTGATGCGTCTCTTAAATTGCCTAGTGTCAGATGCTCTAGTTATTGTAGTAATTATTTCGGCATCTCTTTCGAGTAAAATAGCTTTGTTTCAACAAATTTGTTTAATTACTAGCTGCGCCCCAGGGCTTCGCTCCCGTGGGAATATCGGGGTGATATATAGGCTATAGCTTACCTCGATAAATGGGCTATCTAACACTAAAACAATTTTTCAAATCGGACCAGTAGTTCCTGAGATTAGCGCGTCCAAACAAACTCTTCAGCTTTATAATAATAGTATAGATTGAATTCAATTGATCAAATTACAATTACATTTCCTTTTTCAAAAAATTATAAAATCTATTCAGTATTCAAAGTTCATAAGAATTGTTTGATATTCTTCCATAATTATAATCATAGCTGAACTTTTATCATGTAATTTGCCATTTGCGATTTGTTTCTTTAACATTCCTACTCTACTCAAGTGTCCTATATTAAATATTCATAAAAGAAAATGTGGAATTGAGAATGACTTTCGGTTATATATAGGCGTCTACATTCCTGAATCAATAGGTCTGAGAGGGTATTAGATCTTTCTAGAATCTCTTGAGGGTAATTAATGTTTGCTGTTCGGTTTATTGAAGGACCTAAATGTATAGTATTCTATTTTAGGGCCTCTAATGCCTTGTGTCAGATGCTTACTCTAGTTATTGTAGTAATTAATCGGCATTTCTTATGAAGTAATTCGAAAATTAAATTTATTGTTTAAAATAGGACAATGATCTAATTACTGAGTTAAATAAGTATTTAATGTTTGTAACTTTAGGATTGTCCTTAGCTGTACTTTTATCATATAATTTTCGTTCCATATAGAATTATATCTTTGCTATATCTTTCCTTAACATTCATACTCTACTCAAGTGTCCTATATTAAATATTCATAGAAGAAAATGTGGAATTGGGAATGACTTTCGGTTATGTATAGGCGTCTACATTTCTGAATCAATAGGTCTGAGAGGGTATTAGATCTTTCTAGAATCTCTCTTGAGAGTAATTTATTTTTGCTGTTTGTATTCTGGAAACACCATCTTATTATACAGATTAGGGTTGTTCCAAATTTATTTTAATGGATTGACATTTAATTTGTTACCATGTTATTTGTAATTGGTAAAGAATCTTTAAGATATCTTTATCTAATAACTATTTTACTTAATGTCCTAGATTAAATCTACACTAGTATTATAAAGAGGAAAATTTTGTTTGTTCGGTTGTAATGAATAGGTTTAAAAACTTCTGGACGAATTTTAAAAAATCTTTCACCATTTGTAAGCTACATTATCCACGAGTAACATAGGCTATATTTTATAGGCTATACATATAACATTATGCTATGGAAGTAAAGCGTCGTGGATCAGCTAGTACTATAATAAAATGTAATATGTACTTGAGATTGACTTTCTTGAATTTGTAGGCGTCTAAGCTCTTGGGTCAATAGGTCTGAGAGGGTATTAGATCTTTCTAGAATCTCTTGAGGGTAATTAATGTTTGCTGTTCGGATTATTGAAAGACCTCATAGTATTCTATTTTAATGTAGGTTTATAGGGTTGCCACTATTGATAAAATATTTTCTTATCAGATTTTTTTTTTATTTAACTGAGCTCCGCAGGTTCACCGGGTTATATATCCCGTTCCTGTAGGATTTTAGGGATAAAATGTATCCTATGTCATTCCTGGGGTTTCAAAGAATATCTGTACAAAATTTCATCCAAATCGGTCCTGTAGTTTCGAAAGCTATTCAATACAAAGAAACAAACAAATCTTTCCTCTTTATAATATTAGTATAAATAGAATTGCCACAGAGGATTTTTATATTTTTAACCGACTTACAAAAAAAGGAGGAGGTTATCAATTCGACCGTATTTTTTTTTATGTATGTTACCGCATATCTCCGGCGTTTATGGACCGATTTGGAAATTTTTTTTTTGTATTCGAAAGAGTAGAGTTCATGTGTGGTCCCATAGAAATTTGGTTCGAGTCTGGTCATCCATGTGGAAGATATCCCAGGGAACTCCTCGAAAATCAACGGAATAAGCTCTGCGGTTAAGGTTTAATGATGTATATATCAACTGAATCGTGACTAGATGATGTGATTACCCTTCACAGGACACTAAAAAGGATAAAATAAAAATTTTTGCCAAAAAATAGAACCGACTTCCTCGCTCTAAAAAGTAGAAAATAACTTTTATTTCATTTTTGTTGAAATCTATACAAAGTCGGTACCTTTCTACTTTTTAGAGCGAGGAAGTCGGTTCTATTTTTTGGCAAAATTTTTTATTAGAATCTCCTTTGATCGTATTTCGAATAACGTTTTATAGTATCAGTTAACTAAGTATCTATGATCGTAATTTAGTACGATATGATGATCACACAATAAAGTGTAGATATGACCTTTATGTTATACAATACATACATCAGAGAATAATTGTATTTCATTGAAGTTTATTGCTATGACATATAATATACGCCGGCAATTGGCATTCTCTTTCGATACATTTATATATGTGGCATTTGTGTCCGTGTTCCTAACATTTTTGGAATTATTAATTGGAAATAGATACGTGACCTATGTAGGTTCAAAAAGGTTTATTATAGACTAGATTCTGTACGCGGCTTTGCCCGCATTTGAATCTATGAATGAAAAGGGGTGGGGTGAGAATGTTATACACCAGATGTTAAGTTGAAGGAAGTTAAATATATATGTGAAAACCGCATTCGAATCGAATCAGTAGTTTTCATGGGATGCGCGCGGAAACATGCACACATTCAAAAATAAATTTAACCTCATTTCTGGGTTCTACGTCGAATTATTTTTTAAATATTATCCTTAATGTACAGATTTTTTATTGTAAAGAGAATAAGTTAAACTAGCTTAAAAAAATGAAAACTTTATTCTAACAATTTTATAGAGCCTGTCACTCGCAATTATAATGTGTAGAGCGTGCCCAGTAAATTGACATACAAACATACATACGCTCAAAAACATACTCCTTCGGGTAAAAACTTGCATTATTTACCCGACATGACATACGATGAAACTTTATATGTTTTAATCTCGGATATTTACAAAACACGTACATGAACAAAAAACAGTGCACATGAAGTGACTGAGGTTATGTCGGCCGAGTGTAAAGTTCAACGACTCGCTGTGACCTTACGCTGCACGCGACAATTTCGAGCTATTGATCCTTTATGTGGAACTAGATCAGCTGATTTACTACTACCGACGATACTTCAGCCTGTGGGTAGTAGTAGATAGGTAGATAGAGTATTAGTCATAGAACAAATAAATTTCAATCAAATTTCAATTGACATAGCACAACTAAGAATAGGAAAAAGTTGAATGAAAAAGACAGGAATAAAATAAAAATTAATTATATACGGATATCTCTAGCTTATGTATTAACTATGTTGCCAATATTGATGTTTTCAGGATAATTGTACAGGTAACTTACTTGGTGACTTTTGGATTTGTCATATTGTGTTCTTATGATTTATTTACAATACAATATACTTTATTTAGCACCACAAGTACATAATATAGGACATTTAACAATATAAAAAAACAATATTGAAGTATGGACTATAAAGGCAGGCTTATCGCTAAAGAGCGATCTCATCCAAGCAACCATTCAATCAGATTTTAAACACGTAACACAAGCAGGTGGTGCAGTATATCATATTAATATAATAACAAATGAATAATTTTAAAGCAAAATTATCTGAATTTAATCAAGGAAATTTTCACTCAGAGGCTACTATGTAAATTGTATATACCACCTAAATATCCGACCCCAAGCAGTCTCGAATGCACTGCAATAGCGTAACTCGTCCACGAGTGCACTAATAGCATTCCGTGACTCCGTTTGACCCGAATTTAAGAGCCGCAGTCTCGACGCCGACATTGTTATACCTTAGTGGACACTTGTGTACTAATTTGTTTTGGATGTTTGTTCATGTTTGATGTTAAAGAATTTTTTGTATACATATGTATACTATATCTTCCAAAGTCAAAACGTTTATTTTTCAATTTGGCCTCTTTCGAGGCGCTTTTAGAACTTTTTGATTAGTACTTTCCTATTTGATTACTTGTATTGAAACGCTCTAAACTCACTGTTTTCTAACTTGGTATAGACCGACAGTTTCGGACTGATTCGATGGTCCTTCATCAGGGGGAGTGAGACGTTTTAACGGTCACGTCTCTCCTCGCACTGTGAGCAGCAGCACGCCAAATTCCTATTTGAGTACAGTTTCAGTATGTTAAAAAATAATTATCATATTAGCAAGTTATAGTAAACATTGAGTGCATTTGGAATAAGCATCACGATACCTTTTATCCTCGTTCCTGTAACCAAAGTCACACATGAGTAACCATATTTTTTGACCTCAAGTCTCGAATCTTGTACTGCAGTAACGTAACTCTGCTACAAGGGCACTAATAGCATTCCGTGACTCCGCTTGACCCGAATTTAAGAGCTGCAGTCTCGACGCTGACGTTGTCATACCTTAGTGAACATTCACTAATTTGCTCTGTATGTCGAGAAGATTATTTTTTTTATTAGAATTTATAGTCACGTACGTAATTTAAACGTTATTATAAAATATATTTTTTTTAATGTAATGGACTATTGATAAAGCGGTATTACATGGAATGAGTTCTTATGTGATTTATATTGTGGTCTTGTTGCTATTAGGTCTTTCATATCTATCGTTTTTGTTTTTCGCAAATTGTTTACTTGTGTATATAATTATCTTGTAACTTGCTGTGCCCTGCGGTTTCACTCGCGTATATCTGTTTTCCCCGTTCCCGCAATATTTGATCAAAATCCTTTCTTATCGTATACCTACGTCATAACATCTATGCATCTCAGATTTCAGCCCTTTCCGTTCAGTGGTTTGGGCTGTAGGATGATAGATCACTATGTGACCTTTGAGTTACGTTATAAAGATTATATAATAGTGATATTATATAAAGCATAACATATCTTATATATACTGAGATAACGTTAAACAGCTTTTTCGGTAAAATGTTATACGTTTTGGCAATCTGTTTTAAATTCTCAACATTATTAAGCACACAAATATATGTAAAACTTAAACAAGCATAAGTAAATGTACCATGTTATATTAGTTTACAAGTCGTCGATATGAATTTCATTAAACTATTAATTATTACTAACGACGTGACTAAATTGTCACAGTAAGGTTGCATAAATGCATTTTAACCGATGTTTAT
The DNA here is from genome assembly GCA_001586405.1 of Phoebis sennae. Taxonomy (NCBI): domain Eukaryota; kingdom Metazoa; phylum Arthropoda; class Insecta; order Lepidoptera; family Pieridae; genus Phoebis; species Phoebis sennae. The sequence continues at coordinate 182,894 of LQNK01001544.1, forward strand.
TATTATTCATTTAATAAATATACGATATAGCTATAAAGAGAACCATGCTCCTAGATTACCCACTTGGCTGATAAGACATTTTATTCGCAACATTATTGAATAATTATCGTAGCAATAATAAATATAATTGTCCTTTATGATTCATTGATCCAACAAATCGAAGCTCGATTGTTGTATTATCATTATTTATTTACATTGTATTTTAACGAAGGATTTATCGTGTGTGGAAACCAGTTGTAAAAATATTGAAAATAGACGCCAAATGACCTTGATGGTTTTTGTATGTATTGTTTTCGTAGAATAGTATAAAGTTAAAGAAATTTGTTTTTGAGTTTTACTCTAAAAAAATTCTGATTGACTTGCGTGATCTAGCTCCCATAGCCTAATAAGCATAATAAGATTTTTTTCAATCCGTCTGTAGTTTTTATGTCGAAACATTTCAAACATACGAAAATATAGATATTTTGGGAGGAAAGCCATTATAGATAATATTATACGGCTGTATGCTCCCTTTTTACCCTGAAAAGTTTACGCAACCTATTTAAATAATGGCTCGAAATGTTTATTACTTTACGCACTCGTTTTAGACTATACAAACCGCGCATGCTAAGGTGACCGTATTTATTATATCACAACAATTTATTAATGCATTCAACTAGAAATACTGGTAGAGCCACTTAACTGCATATAACACGTACCATCCGATAACTTGTTCCACCAAAATATTACGTCTACGCAACCACCTATAGGATAAGAATTATTGAATGGCTAAAATACAATACTGGTTTCCTTGCACGAGTGCATATTTGATATTATAAATGATTTATATTGTAGATCTTGACTAGGAATGATGGAACAAGATTCTAAGCGTCTGCTTTCTATTTTAGTAAAAAATATTTAGTTTAAAGAACATTGTTTCTAGTATAAGAGACTACAATATTAATCAAATGCATCATATGATCATACACTGACATGGGCGTACCAAAAGAGAAGAAAGTCAGAGGTCCTAGAACAAATGCCATCGGATGGCCCTTAAAATGCACATTATGAAACGTATTAATCTGGAATTGAGCACACGTTTGTTTTGCTCTAGGCACAAAACAGATAGGCACAGATTTCAAACTCGTACATACATAGGACGTATACCAATGTCTCAAACGGATACATTCGCGGACAGAAGTTCCGATAGTATACTTTGCTCGAGCGGAGATTGTTTTCTGCACCTATCTATTTTATGCCCTAGGTTTGGCTCTTTGATCTTGCTTATCCAAGAGTCGGCAAAGATAACTCTCCCTATGTTGACTCCTGCCTTTAAGGTTGGATGCAAAGCGATGCCAAAAGTCCGGTACGCCCATGTAGCACAGACTATGCAACTGTTCTAACTATGAATTCTAATTTCCCCCCGCTTTCGGGAAGGTGCCGCTGGTGCCAGAATTGGTGAGTCAATGCGCGTTATGTGTTGTCCACTCGCAAGCACGCTTCGATTGGGTGCACACTCATTGCACATGGTTATGCGCACGCAGACTATATTTTGTGATTGTTTTTGCTTTGGTGTTTCATGTTTGGTAGTGCTAAGTTTTAATCAAAATTTTGATGTGAATATTAAAAAGGATTGTAGTTATTAGTCATCTTCTCAAGGTTTTTTTTGGAATTGATACAGTTTCTATATTATGTAAATTAAAAATCCTGCACGTATGTCACATAAAAGTACGATGATGAGATATACGAGTATGAAAGGATCACAGTTTATATGCATTTTAATTTCATTGTAGGGTAGTTGCTCACATCACGTCATAAGTCATTGTACGAAATTTTCCCACATAAAAAATATTAAATGGATATTACATTAGGATTTCTTGCTATTGTTCTAACAGCATTTCGTGAGAATGTTGCTCGAAACCACCTTGACCCAAGTGCATAATATGCGGAGATTTCGTTTTCATTATTTATGTAATGTATAAAAATATGAATGAGATAAATCTTGATGCATATTGGTTTTGAACTGTTGATGGAAACATGTTTGAGCTTTGCGGATGTCTTTTGTTTGTTTCTCTTTGTGTTTTGTTTTAAATTTAAGGAAAATATGTTGGTATATTAAATTCGTTGATTATTCAATAAAGATTAGATTAGCTTGATGTGTCATTGTTTTTACTTTTAACGTTAATGTTAATGTATCACAAATTTAATCAAAAATAGAAGTTCAGCCTGCGAGCCCTTTCTTGTAACAGTAGGCAAGATTCCTTTGAAAAGAATATAAATAGAATAGAGTCCATAATACAAACATTATAAGACTGATGTATGTAATCCAATAAATTATCACTTCACATTGGCGCTTACCTTCTCATAGGTCAGCTAGTTGCACCGTAGTTTAGATACAATGCACGTTACGCACTTTTCATGTACATATTTAGTAGTATATAGTATATACTCTTATTTAAAATTGTATAAGCAACACAAAATTAAGTCTATTTTCGAATATCATAGAAAAAGGCATTATCCTAAAAATATTCTATAAAGAGGCTATGATACTTTGCCTCAGATAAATGTATATTATTATATCAATAAGGCGATCAAGGAAACCATCTGTAATTTTTGTTGTGGACCGAGGAATCTGCTGGTTGAACTGAAATAAAATACAGAAAAAATAAAAATAGCTGATATTTATGTATGGAGAAACAAAACCTTGTGCCAATGTAGATATTTTTTAGTTTGCATAAATTTTTGACTACCCTCTCGTTATCGTACTTTCATATTGAGTTTCAAAGTTGCAGTTATGACTGCATTAATAGGAATATCGCTTCCCACATGCACTGAAAGCTTTTCATTGTTATATGTATATATATGAAGCGTTTGTTAGTCCGTGTTATATTTGTTAGCATTTCATAGCATTCTCAATGTTCAGGCTATGACATGTCACCGTTCATACGGCGGTACGCCAAGTACCTCAACGAGAAGGCACTCTCCTACAGGACTGTGGCCTTCGACTTCTGCAAGGTTAAGAGGGGGTGAGTTATCTTTTTATTTTATATTGCAATCAACGTTTAAGCCATGTTTTAATAGAATGTTAGTAAAATTTAAAGGGCAAGAAAATGCAACTTGTGCTTAGCAATATTTTCCGACTTATTCAAACAAAGCGTGTTTTTCTGTGCCTATCTTTAAACATTATTAATACAAGAAAGATTAAACAGCGAATTACATACGAGTAAACCGTAGATACAAATGTAATATTTAGTCATATGTTCCTTTCATAACATAAAAAATATTTAATTGTTTTCATACTCAATAATTCGTACGTAAACTAAGGAAAATGATTAGAAGGTATAACACGATACTATATTATAGATTCCAAAAACGCCTCTATATTTGCCGTGGCTAAAAACACTCAATCATGAATTTTCAGTAAAGAAGAAGGCTCCCTTCGCATGATGAACGCAGACGAGCTGCTCAAGACCTTGCCAGTGCTGCAGGCGCAGCTGGACGCCCTGCTGGAGTTCGACTGCACCGCCAACGACCTCACCAACGGCGTCATCAACATGTGCTTCATGTTGCTCTTCAGAGATCTCATTAGGTAAGATATCAAGGAATTTGTCTTTGTTTAGTGAATGTGGAGGAATTGTTCGACGTTACCAGTACTGCTGGCTCAGATGGACGAACTGCTAGAGTTCGACATCATCAATGTCGTCATCAACATGTGCCTCATGCTGCTAGATTTTTCCAGGAGTGCAGGGGTTATTATAGGACTATTTTAATGCATCCAGAATTTTCTATCTGCACCAAATTCGATCACTAATTTATTATTATCAGTGATAACTTATACAAAACCACCATGATCTCTGTTGTTACATTTTCTTCGTTTACGTCTACGTTTAAAAATAATTTAAAAAATATGATTATCCTTTGATATGTGGCGCCCCGTATACTCAAACTGTAAATCCCAATAAAGGACACGCCACAGATGCGGCTATTTGCGCATGCAACTTGATTTGGTCTAGGCGTACCTACAAGTACAATCAAGGACCCTTCAAATCACCTTGCTTATTACATAACTGACACTTATTTCAGATTATTCGCGTGCTACAACGACGGCATAATCAACCTGCTGGAGAAGTACTTCGACATGAACAAGAAGAACTGCCGCGAGGCTCTCGACCTCTATAAGAAGTTCCTCATCAGGATGGATAGGGTCGGAGAGTTCTTGAAGGTATGTGCTCGAGAGTGAAGTTTGTGTGTTATTGAGTGACGTTGTTTGTGTTTGATTTTAGATGAAGTAAAGGAAATTAAATCTTGATGAATTAATACGTTTTAGTTTTAGACACTGTAATTAAAACTAAATATTACTTACGACTACGTAAGTTGTGTTCTTCTGTGCTATTGTAGAGATAAATAAATTATTTTTGTTTTCGGCCTTTGTCTTGAACTAAATAAATGTTTTACCAATTTAGTACTTTTTAAACTTTCTTTTTAGTGTTTTTTATAGGTTTTCAAACTCGAATACTTTCGTTTCAAAAAATTTCGTGAAACTTAAAAGTTTTTTTATAGTCAATTCAGGGTTGTCGGATAAACGATTGTCAAGCGAGCCAATTACAAGTTACTGTGTTGTTTTAACTATAAATATCACTTCAAATGTATAGACTCTAGTCAAAACAGTAACTTGTTCTTGGCTCGCTTGACTATGATTGTTATAACTGCATCGCCAGGTGGCAGAGAACGTGGGCATAGACAAGGGCGACATCCCGGACCTGACGCGCGCGCCCAGCAGCCTGCTGGACGCGCTGGAGGGCCACCTCGCCACGCTCGAGGGCAAGCGGGGCTCCGCCGCCAACACGCCCACGCAGACTGCCAGGCAAGTTGCGCGTGCTAGTAGCTCGCTCCGACCTAGCCATTTGATACCACTCTATGCTATGTTCCCCTATCTTCGCTCATTTTTGTCAAGATTTTTGTTATCTATGCTATTTGCGTACAAAATTTTATCAAGATTCATGAACTATACTCCAGGTATTTTCGGACAAATATTCACCTATTTGACTCCGTAACCCCCCAACGATTTCCATCATTTTTGTACTCGAAGATTTTTCTTTATATATGCTATTTGCGTATAAAATTTAACCAAGATTAAAGAATCATACTCCAGATATCCTCGTACAAACATTCACTTATTTGACCCTTCTATCTTCGTAACACAACCCCCCCCCCCCCCCC
>LQNK01001544.1:194358-210219 GCA_001586405.1 Phoebis sennae
CCAACCCTCAGCCAAAGTCAGCCTTCGACGACCTCGAGGACGTCATGCGCATGTCTCTCGGAGGCTCGCCCGCCAAGCAACAGCCGATCACGCAGCAGCCCCAACCGGCCCCGCCAATGGCACAACCCTTCGGTGACGTCATGTCGATGATGGGCCAACCGATGGCCCAACCGATGGCCCAGCCGATGGGACAACCCATGGCCCAGCCCATGATGTTCGGATCTCCTGCTCGCCAACCGATGATGGCGTCCATGGGTTCGATTTGTGTTTAGGAATGTTAGAACGCTAGCACACGCTTGTTTAGTGCACAGTGGTTTTTGTTGTAAATACTTGTATATTTGTTCATTTTAATAAACGATTTTTTTTTCAGCGTTCTTAACGTTTATGTTGATTTTTTGATGTCTGCATGTCTAATTATATTTTTTTATTTTATTTAAACAGGTTCACTCTTTGTTTTAGCTTCGTGTTAAAAGTGCTAGTAAACTTTTTAATACGATCATACGTATCACAATTGAACATTAAGTATGCTTTTTTTCGAATAATTTTCATCTGAATATACTTGATACTTTTTTTTATAGAACATCATTCAAAATATTTTGTTTCTTACAATTATATGACATCGTATTTTTATTCATACACACTCAAACATTAGTCCCATCTCGTTATTTATTAGACATTTGAGTACATGAGCCTTTTAAAGGCATCGTAACTATACAAATATAACATTTGAACATTTCAATTTATTTAATTTTACTTAAGGTTTATTTAAGTTAGCTGTATTAGCAAGCAGCTAAACCATATTTTTAAATAACCTATCGGTACTTTTTTTTTCATATATTTTCACACATTTAGTCACATTTGCAGCAAGGTACGCCATTTGTATCAAGTAACTCCATTCCCCACCAAATAATCCACTGACCAACATTCCAGGCCAACCCCAGCCACAACAGCAGCCCAGCAAAGTGCTGACCGGCGATCTGGATTCGTCCCTCGCCCAGCTCGCTAACAACCTCACTATAAACAAGAGTGCCACGGCTCAGAAGTAAGTAAATGTTTATGTTTTGAGTTTTGTAGGCTGTTTTTATATGAGTCTAGAATGAGAGAAATCTTATATTAAGTGCAAAATAAATAAATTTGTAAGTTTTATGTCAAGTATTGTTATGTCAAGTTTTCGGATTTGGATCGGCCGTGGTTGGATGTAGATTTTGGTGTTGCTAATCTGCGATGAGTGATTTTTTAGGATTCAAATACCCTAAAAAATGTAAAAAATTGACGGATATTTTTCTCATTTTAGAACTCTGGATTAATAGAAATGTTTTGTTACGAGTATCCATCTTCCTGTAAAAATTTAGTCCTATCGTTCCTGTAAACATTCTACTTTTTTGAAGTTCCGAAGGTTCAGAATCAATATTTCACTTTATTTGGATACTTGTAACGAAACATACCTTGTTAAATTTACTATCACATGTTGTGAAAGTGAAGTGACAGTGACCATTTTATTTAGATAATTTTAATCACGTCATATTTTTTACGCTTGTAAGATGCCTTTGCTACAGAGAAACACCAAAGCTTAACACTTGTACACTAAAATGCACTACAGTTTACACTAGGTACACTTTTTTACACTTGTCGATTTCAAATTCACTTGTATGCACGTATCATGAATGAGTTTATACTTGCATGAAATTACATTGGAAATACAATCTATTCGCTTTTTTAATCGACAAGTTTAAAAAATAGGTACAAAGTAATTGTCTAAGCAAGATCCTGAAAATGTATTGCTTAAAATATAAATGAAATATGGTTAAACATTTTATATCACCTGGCTATGTGACAAATTGTACATATAAAGCTTAATGCACAAGTTTAGTGTTAATAATACACAGCCAACACTTAAAATAGAGATAAGAACTTTAAAACGAGTCCATAATACGAGAATTAATATTAATTCTAAGAAAAAATATAGATGGAATACATGTTTTGTAACATGATATGGATTTAATAAAAAAACTGATATGAACATGAGATTCACTGATACAAGGATGAGTACTTATAATGACAATAACTCTTTAAAGAGCTTCAATAAGAAAATATATGGAGTTCTGCATTTAAAGAAAACTGTAATTTTTTTCAAAATATATTGTTAAGGCATCTTGCAGCATACTAGTGAAAGCATCGACATTTTACCATTTTTATAAGTAGTGCTAGAAACACTTAAGTCTTAATTTACACTTGGTATATTTTGCATGCGAGTCTATTGCTATCTCGTTTTTTCACGAAAGATAAGGATAGCATGATGCTTACATGCAAAAATCCCCTGTGTAAATTAAGCATTATTTAGGTGATGTTTGAATTTTTGAAGTAATATATTAGTATTGCTAGGTACTGAATCGATTGTTATTTATAGTTGAGGGTTATGAAACACCGTAGAAGAATTGTGTAGATGCTTTCACGTGTGTTTTCTAGTTTAAGTGCCTTTGCGATTGTAGAGGTTAATATTCTATTTGTAACATTTTGAAATCACTTTCAACACAGGAGACATTCCTACATTTCCATTCGATGAAATTTTGATATTGAATATCTTTTTGACATGTGGTGAAGTTATAAAACTAACCATCAATGTTCCAAATTGGTTTATTGAAGTTATACTTTTTTCTTTTTTATGTTGGACATCATTTTTTTATATAAAAAAAAAATGTTAATTTTCATAGTGAGACAAAGTTAGTGATTCATATTTTATTAATCTTTTGAAACGGAGTTCAACACCCACAGTCATTTAATATTTCGATCTAAGATTTTTTCACTGTAATGGAAGCATTCAAATTAAACATATTTGCTTGTTAATTTCGGTCATTGCATCGAATTCATTTATAAAAAAAAATCAAAAGTCGAAAATTAACTCCACAACACCCAAAAAAACCTCTACAACGCAAAGACACGATCGTAAACGCATGCGTACCGCTAGACCAATGCAGTGGAGTTCGCCGAAGAACGCGTCCAAGCCCGGCGGCGGCTGGAGCCCGCAGCCCATGCAGGCCACCACCGGAGCTAACTATAGGCCTATGGTAAGATATTGGGTTTATTTTGGACGATTTTAGGGCCTTTCATTTATTTATTTAATTAATTAAACAAAAACCAACGGCGTTTCAGAAAAATGTAGACATTTTAACCAATATACAGAGAAAGTAGATATTTTTTTAACAATGCAAAGAAACAGAATATAAACTTACAATATCAATGTAATCAATGTAAAAAAATGTATGTTTTAATAAATCAATTTCAATTTAGGTCTTCTTATTGTGTAGGCTAGATTGTAAATAAATAAGGGCTAGATTGCATCTTATGATTAGGATCCTCAGTTAATCGCCTTGTCTTTTTTTGAAAGGGGTTTTATCCTTTTGGATACATCAATCCTACTGTAGCTTATGCAGAAATTGTTAAGGAAATTTCAATGTAAATGAACTTTAGGAGTTTTATTTTGTGAGTCAACTGTCTTGAGATTTCTTTTTAATCCTTTTTTTTAAAGAGGTTTTTTAATTATATCCTCTTAAATACGTCAACACCACTGTACCTTATACAGATATAGTTAACATTACCTCTATTTACACCCTTAAGATTAGCCTCAAAGATGTGTTATACTACTAAAGATAGAAATAGTATAAAATGTAAGGATTTTAATATTTCATGAAAAATAATTAGAATGTACCTTTGATTTCAATAATTTGTATCTAAAAAACTCGAATAACTACTTTTGGACTAAATAATACAAATCTTGATTTACTTTATAAACCGTCTTAATACAACGAATAATACAAATCTTGTATACCTATCTTAATGTGTGACATTAAAAATGGATGTGCATCCAATTTCTTGTTCGATGTATTGAATGTAGAAAGACTATTCAAAGCAGATGACGTTTCGTATCCTAAATAATTATTTATTCATTAATAAATAAATATTCAGGGACACTGAACACTACGCTATCTGGTAATAAACTAAGCAAAGCTTGTACTATGGAGGCGAGAAGGCTGATAGAAATACTTAAAAATACTTTTTTCGTAAATACGTACATACTATATAGACAATTAAAGCCTAGACAACTTTAAATTATTAAGCTTTTTACAATCATATTTTCAAGGCTACGTCCTTTTGATATCAATGATATATTAAGGGAGATAGAAAAACGCAATTTATTGTGCGAAAAGAAATCTGCAAATCAGTAGCGATACTAAATTTTGCAATAAGATTTTGCTACTTAAAACAATTTATTATATCAACGGTCAAAGGTCATTTGTTTTGAATGGTTCATGCTAAACCACCTCGAGCTTCACTTGAGCTTCCGTACCTTGCTTTTATTTGCCATTTCTGTCCTCTTTTTATTTCATCCCATAGCATGGCATCCCGTTTTATTTTGCGTTTCAGGGGCCAGGTATGAACCTAACACCGTTACCACACACGTTACCCCATATGTACCACACCCCGCATTTTGTCATGGTAAGTTTTTTTTTACCTACCCTCCCCGTTTTTTTTTTAATACCCGTATTTTTTCGCTTTGTAGATGAAGGTATTGAAGTGTATATAAATTGTGTAAATTGAAAAATGGTGTTGGAATATTTTGTTAATCGATGTAATTACGCCATATTTTTGGAGATATAAAACCTTTATATTATTAAAGATTTTTTAAGAATTTTATTGAAACGTACATAAATAGGTATGCAAGTAAATAAATACTGATTCACGTTTATTGGGCCTTACACAGGAGCAGTCAGCAATGCAGGTAATAAAATATGACTTCTGAAACTAAGAAGCTTTTTAGAAGTGACAGACTTTTTTATAATATCCTTATTTTCATTATTTACAAAGCAATTTTATTTTGCTCTCGTATAATGCGGCACAAAAGACATAGTCTTATATGACATATTGCTTGCTATCTCACTTGCGCAATACCTTTTTTTCTCTTTCATAAAAGATGATGTTGAAGGAGTTTGTAATGTTAAAAAAATCAATAATTTGCAGGGCATTCAGAACATATACCTACGCGTAAAAAATAATAATATTGAGTTCCATGAAAAGTCTAAAAGACCTTATTATTATTTCATTTAAAATAGATGTTCTGGATGTCCTGTAAAAATATTCAAGGCTGGATATTACATTATACAATTGCTAACAATTTTTTTTTTATAATTCTCATAATAAAGGTTTCTGGCTTTTTAATGTGTTATTTCTAAACAGTTTCTTCGAATACAGAAGTTGTATGTGTGATTTGCACGTGTGTGAATGCATGGCTAGACTACGTCATCGTTCATACATTCTCTTTTCGATTTCAGTGTTTCGAATTTAGCTGTGTTATGTTTCGATTTACTTGGCCGTCAGTTTTTCAAGCCTTTTTAAATAGACGGACAGATTATCCTATTTTGCTATTACATAACTGTGTTGTTTAATTTTATTAATAAAATGAATAACACTCATGTGAAGAGTTTAACAATAGTAACTGTGATATTGTTTTGCTTTTTAGAGATTGCAATTAATATGTATTTTTTATGCAGCTTCGATTAAAAACAGAAGTGACTAAACGAACTATTGTATAAAAATAATTAATGAATAGTTGAAATTTATGTTAATACTCTTTACATCTCTTATGTTAACAAAGTGTTAATAAAATATTCTCTTAACAGCAACAACCGGGCATGGTAATGGGCATGAATTCGTCCCCGATGATGGCGATGGGGGGCGTGCCCATGCGCCCGCCGATTCCGCCGCAACCAACAAACCACTTCACTTAAACCCTTTAACACTTAGATACTGTTCACGTCTACAAACCATCGAGATCTACTAGAATATTCCACGAATCACAAATTGCTCTTCAGCCAATCAAATTATCCAGTTCTCAGTACAATCTCGATGGTACGATCGCGTTGTGAGTCTGTGGACTCGCAATTCGAACATTTACTTAAAGGTTACAGATTATAAATGTCACAGATAATAAATGACAGTGACAGATGTAGCGTTATTTAATCTGCATTGTATATACAATTGTATTAGAGACGATATGCGCTTAGGTTCAAAGAGTACTTTATCAGGTAGGTGGATTCTGTTTAGTTTAGAAATATTCGAGTCATATGGTTTGTAAATATTGAAGTACATTGCGGTCGATTCCGTTCTGAAATTGTTATATGTTACGGCTTGTTAGCGGTTAGCAGTATTGGCTTTAAGCTTGAAAGTTAGATTCTAGTGCGTACTGGATTTCCTTAGCACTTTAAATTATATTTTTATCGGCATGTGAATTTTCCTCTCATTTGGGCACAGATGAACGTTCTTATGAATTTGGAGATCTCTTAACGGTGCAAGAAGTCATTTTAATTTTAAAGATTTAATAGGTCATTTTATGAAAATATACAACCGTTTTGCCAGACTGTAGTTACTTATCTAAAAATCAATGTGTTTACTTTATGAACATAATATTATGTATTGGTGCATAGTTTTAACGGCTATTATTTTTTCCAATCACATTCCATACTAGGAAAATATAATAGAGCATTCAGCTTAACTGGCTGTATCTTTTACCTACAATTATATTAACAATAACAAGTTTTATGTATTTCGTTTCATTGTGTTATACTTCTTCTATGAAACTCTAATCCTTGCCTGATAAAATATGTTTATAAAAAATTGTGACCATATTAGTAGTTCATGTAAAGAAAGTTACCATCGATCGTGTTTTGCATAAATTTAAACGAATTGATATGAATTCTTCTGTTATTTTCTTCATTTCTTATGATTATTTAGTTTTACAGTAAACGTTTTAAGTTTTATGGAAAACCTCATCATAAAAACTTATGTATACATTGCTCAGTGAAATTCTCAATACTTTGAACAACCGATGTGGACCAAATGCCGTCATTATTTGTGATATTTCTTTAAAGACTGTAGGAAACGAAAGTATTAACATTTTATTTTGTATCTGTCGCTTGAGCAAAGTATTGGGTCGGTGTTGTCATATTATGCTTGACGTTTGAAATATTTTTGCTAACTGGCAACACTATGGTGCAGTAACGTACATACAGCAAAATCGCGTAATTTATAATAATCTAGTAATACGATAGCAAATTATTAATCTACATTTACTCAATTTAGTTGAGATGAACGGAAGTGTAAATAAAGCGTAGAAGTTTATCTCGTATTCCATAGGAATCTTATTGTTACATAACTTAATAAATTTTGTGTGCATCCTTAGAAATCCTAACGCTACATTTTATTTGTTAGCTGTGCTTTAGGTACGTTATATATAGGTGCATTTGCAATCAGGTTTATTGCAAAAATATTACAGTGCATGCTCAGTGTATATTTATATTTTTGTAACTTTTCGTTATTGCACATTTAAAAAAATGTTAATGATTCTTGTTGAAATTACGTTTTCATAGCAATGAAATTTCCAGTTGAACGATCTTAATCAGTTGTTCCTACTATGTGCAATGTTTTAAACTAAAATGGCAACATAAGGTCAGTCTTGCCAGAAGAAATAAAATAATCCACAAACGGTTTCCATCTTCCGTACTTTAAACTGGTTTTAAATATTTTTCTGTGATGAATGAACTCTTTTAGTTTATTGCTAGTAAATATATAACTTTTAATTTTTGAAGATTGTCTTGATCTTATTTTGAATTTATTTACTCATTGAAATCTTTAAGTTGTATATTTTATTTGATTATGCTAATCTATTTTGTCTTATGATTTATTTTATGTAAATATTCACATGCTATTTTATTTAGTAGCTCTGTCGTGCCTTGAGATATTCAGTTTATTTATGAGAAATAAAATTTTATTATGAGATTTTGTTTTTATTTTATTTTTCATTTCATGCTTTTCAAACCCATCTTATTGTGTTTTAACGTGATAAACAATTCAAATGACAATACTTAATTCCTATAATAAAAATACTTTCTCATCACTTTGATAATTGGGAACCAGTAACTAGGTAAAGGACGATAGGTCTCTTAATAAAAACCTTGATATCTATGCTTGTTTTGTAAACATATTAAGCTCAACAAGCGATTGTTCTGAGCACAGAACATTAAAAGAAGTTAGAAAGGGCATCGCATCAAATTTGTACGGGAACCGCTGTCGCCACTACATCCCCTCTTCTAATACCTCACAAACGCACGGAAAATAAACACACGATACGCACACGCTGGCAAAATTCAAACAGAGATTTTTGATTGGTTGATATCTCACGCACACAAATGTTTTTTAAGTTGCGAATGTGCTGTGCAAAAGGAATTTATTTTACATTTAGTGATTGATAAAGGATAGAATTTATCGATAGTAATCTTGTGATATTAATAAAACAATTTTTATGTAAATTTCAATTTAATTATGAATAAGAAGAAATAAATCTTAGTGTTTAGTAAATCAAAATGATTTACAATAAGTCTGTACTGCTATTATCATCATTTTTTGTATTTAAATTACATTTTTGTGACCTTAATGCCTCATTAAACTGAAAAAATCATAAAACTTATAACAATATTGTAAGTAACTAAAATACATTACTTAATTAATAATACTGAAATATTTTTAGGCGTCTGTTTTATGTATAGAAAAAAACTCGTGTTAAAATAAATACAAGACATTACTAACACACGTTTATACAGTTACAGTAGTCTTATGATGATAAAGTGTTATTTGAAAAATAAAGTTATCGATAATATTCGCTTTCAATCAAACAGCACTGAGCAGTTGGTGCCGTTCTACGTTAAGCAAATCGCGTCATATTGGCTACATAATGGAATAGAGCGCAATACATTGCTTACTGGACAGCTACAACCGAGACTGTACGGCGCACATAGCCTGCATTGTATATTTTTAAATGTGGTGTCGCAAAATTATCGTTACTGCTAACAGATCATAATGATAAAATGTTTTTTCGTAAATTTAGTACAATATTATGATAATAAGGACTTTCCGGTGAAATGATATTCTTCCTTATGATTTACTTGACTCCTAATAATTGCAGAAGACGGCATTTCACAAATAAAATGCGATTTTAATGATATTTTAACGCGTAAACGCACTCTGTTGCATGCGGAGAGCAACTGCGTTTAGCTTCGCTTCTCTTGGTACAATATTTGAGCGAATGCTCAAATTTGTGGCGCGACTGCCCCGCCCACATTGCCTTTCTACTTCTTTTAATGTTCTGTGGTTCTGAGTAATAAAATATTAATACAATATAAAGACCTATCGCCTATCGTTCATCATCACAATAAAATTAATGTTGGGAAAATAATTACATATATGGCAATATTATCCACCTACTTCAATGTTACCATGTGTGTATGCTTCAAATTTCCCATTTAAAACAAGTCTTAAATATAGATGTCTACTTTATTATATAAACGTTTATATCGTGTAGATTGTAGACAGGTTTTATATATCGCAATAATCTTACTTATTTGATGTTTCGTACAGCAAATTGTAGTCATACAACATTGGCGTAGATTCTTAAAATTGTGTATCTATAGACAAACATAACTATAGAGGAGATTAATATATTTTTGTTAGTAATGTTCTTCTCCCACCTAGTGTTACTAATACGTTCTGAATAGAAAATAAAATATAACGCTTACAATATTATACGTGTGTTGTTGAATCGTAATTAGCAACGGTTTATTGTGTATAAAATATAATAAATACCTACTCAAAGTTGACTGCTGTTTTATTTTAGTACCTCAGCCTTGGTTTTGCATACATGTGGGACTTCTGAATCCATCAACAAGAATGAATTGACTATCTTTATATGTTTTATCTATATTCAAATTATATATTCATACAAAAAGAAAACCTAAAAACAATGCTGAATCTATTTTTTGAACTCTATTACCCAAAGAAAATAAATGAAATGAAAATGATCTTAATGTTAGGCATCATACGCATCGCATTATCTATACCTTCAAATAATTAATCCGATCCTTACGATCTGAATATGTGAATGTGAACTTAATAGTTACAAGCAAGGCAATGCACCAACAAATAACCTATGATTGTATTTAAAACGATGGCATAAACCAGTCGATACTTTTAAAGGTGAAAAGGAAATTATGTAGGTAATTTTTTATCTCTTTAAAACATAAAAATATATATAAATGCCTATATTTTACCGAGAAAATATTATTCTGTAAGGTACGGTGTGTTTATAGGACAAATAAACTTTTTTCTTTCTTTCAAAATATTCATTTCGACTCTTTCAAATTCCACAATATGCGAGACCGATCGGAAATTTTGATATACTTAAATTTCAACTGAGACCTTTTCTTTTCAACCATAACCGGATTTGTGAATTGTCCTTGTACTGGTTTTTCCTCTACTAACATTATAAATAAATATTCTCGAACACTTATATTATGATGAACTTATTCTGTATTATAAAATGAAAAAGTGGATTGTAAATATTTACAACTTTCTCTGATTATGTTGTAGATAACTACGTAGTTTGTTCGTAGGTAACATTATTTATTTGGGAAGGTTGGTGCTAGATGTTCTGGTAGGGAGTATCGCGCCTTGTTTTGCCTCCTCCACACATCGGCAGACGCATACGCAAATACATATCATTTATCGATGAATTGCGGGTAAATCATCAGACTTTCGATGTGAAGTGGAGGCTGTAGAGTTGGTAAAAGTGTTAAAAGTAATTTTTGTACTTGTTTAAACAACATAAGTAGATAGTAAATGCAAATAAATGAATACTTCTTCTATTATTGAAAAAATCTACAATTCTTACATGTGAACATGTGAGGTATTTATCCGAGAATTAGTAGCACTTATGTCTCTAAACGTAAAATATTTTGCCGGCTCCACATTATTGCCGTGAAGCTCCGTGAACAGACGCGAACGTGAATGTGGACGGTTTTCACGAGGTCCACGCGCGTTCACGCCTGTTCCCCGATCAGAGTCGGTATTACGTCCCGTGACAAAAGGTTCGCGCGGCGTTCACGCATACACATACACATTCACGGCTCCGGTTTGCTTATTCATATATGGATTCTTTCCTCGGTGAAGGGTTGACAGTAAAAAAAACCACTGACACATTAAAACAAGTAAGTTTATTTATTTATTTATTAGTAATACAGTAGTTACCTTAGAAATAATTGGAGAAACTTTTTGAAGCAAGTATTCAAAGTCTATTGTTGACATACGAGTAAATTTCTTAAATTCTCCACTGGGCTCAGAATGTAATTCTGATAACTGCTTCTCCATGGTAAGTCTGAAATGAATTTTATATAATTACCATTATATACCTTAGCTAGGTATATGATTAGAACTGTGTTTTCAAGTTAGTTAACCGATAAAGCCTATACAAAATGCACTACACCAACACACATACCTTGATCGGTTACGATGTATTTCTGTGATCCACTATCTTCTTTTCGAACGTTTTCTTTTAATAACTTTCTTGTTTTTGACATCTATATAGTGGTATAGGGACACAGCAAATAAGGTTATTGCAGCAGCAGCTTCTACGTCCATTTCGCGGAGGGCTTCGAACTATTGTGAGCATTCCGTGAATGTGGAGGGCATGGAGTCGGTCCGTGAATTCACGGCGAGAATACGCGCGTGAATTCACGGCAATAATGTGGAGCCGCCATTTTACTTTTAAAAAAATATATAAGCTCATAGACATAAATTTAAATAGAGATTTGTTGTATTTGTTTAAAAAAGTTATTTTTTTACTCGTTTTGTTTAATTTTTATAGACATTAAATATTTAATTGTTTTTTTTATATGAAATAGTAAAGACGTGGTTCTTCTGAACATGCCATTTCAATTTTTAATATTGACTATGAAAATAGTACTTTATATTGAACGCATTCTTAAGTAATTTTCGTAGATGGCAACAAAAAAATCAATCGATGACAGCGACAAAGTATTCGAGTCGGGAGGAGTGACGACATTTTGTCAATAAATTATTAATTTTGCACTTTTGGTTACAATATTTTAATATTAGTCCGTATATTTTGCCATCAAAATGGCAGATAATGAACAAAAAGCTATGCAGTTGATGGCGGAGGCGGAGAAGAAGTTAAGTTCTTCAAAAACATTCCTCGGGTCCCTGTTCGGGTAAGGACAATGACTTGTTCATTAATTTGTTGATTACCTGCTCAATGAATCATGTAATTGTCCAGGCTTCATAAGTCTGCTAATATTAAAAAGCTTCTCCGGCCTTAGAATGCGTAACGCAATGCTTAAAATCTAAAATAACTAGAAAATAAGGCTAAAAAAATGTCTTCTACCTAATAGCTATTATTCATGATGAAGTAAACATAAACGTCCTTGTAAGCCTTTATTTCTTACTAATCCTATTATTCATCGAACTATTGTGATTTCTACGTTTGATTTTTTTGCTGGTCTTGATTTTCAAACTGTCTATGTAAATCCTGATACTTTCGAATAAGAATTTATAAAATCAGGGCACACGTACACAATATGGCAATTTCTTATGGATCCTTACAAATTAAGCCTCAGGATAGATTTTTACAAGATTAAAATAGACTTATCATCAAAAAATATCTCAGTATAATGGCAACAAAAATCCATCCATTGTATGCAAATAATATTTTTTTAATTGTGTGTAGCAAAGATTAGTAATTGTTTTCTGTTCCAATTCCCATTGATAGAGTTTTTCAAAACTATGTACTGACTTATACTTAGTATATTCAGATACTAATAAAGACCTAATGCTTTTTTTTAATATTTGCAAAAAAATAAAACCTGATCTTTCTTTCTAAAATCAGAAAAGTACTTACATTAGCATATTTAATAAAATATAACATAGTTTTGTTTTCTCATAGCAAGCCACCCCTTTTATACAAAGTATAAAAACTAAAGTAGCAATATGTCACTAACCAACTTGGTACAATAAAAATCTTCTTAATAAAATTAATGAATATTTTGGTAGAACCATGAACAGTATAAAATTCTAAAGAGTTTGACCCAATAATTTCAATAAATTTTCCCAAATAGGTATTCAATCAGGTCAAATTCTTATTTACATAATGAATTGAAAATTAATTTAAAAAACAGACTTCTATTTTGAATAAAATTTGTGTTACTGTTTTAGACCAAGTGAATAAAAAACAATAGTGTTTTGTTTTGAATAAAAATGGGTCAGTATTCCAGAACAAATACATTAAAAATGGTAGTGTTATAAATGCTGATTTAATTAGGATTGTTTTTTATTTAATTTTGTTTACAAATGTTGTATAATTTCACATTTACTAATCAGTGCACTAGAGCGTACAGTCATAACAACTTTACATGTTTCCTTATTCATTATCATGAATAATTATTTGAATTCTTTAGTATTGGATAAAAAAGTATTCAGTCTTTCCAGTATTTATGATAAATATGTAGTGGGATGTGTTGCTTGTTAAAAAAAACCCCTGTAACTGAAACTAATGCAGATAGTCCACAAAAATGGCAAAAAAATCACTTGGTTGTATATGGGAGCCCTCTTAAATATTTATTTTATTCTGTTTTTAAATATTTGTTTAACAACAAATTCTTCATTTGTGAAAATTTAAACTATCTTAACATAGGCTAGCTCTACAAGAACTGATAAACAGACAGGACATAGGATCCTGTTTTTTTGTATTTTGGATTATGTAAAGTTATAAAGTGATATTGTGTATATGAAAAAACTTAAAATATAGAAAAAAAACAGTAAACGGTTAACAGTTCCACTGTACCGTGTTAAAGATGATAGAAAACAGTTAAAATGAAATTATTCAACTCAGGGGATCATCCAAAGTAGAAGAAGCAGTGGACTGCTACCTTCGCGCAGCCAATCTCTTCAAGATGGCCAAGAAGTGGGCTCAGGCTGGTCAGGCGTTCTGCAGTGCAGCCCAGCTTCACCTCAAGGCCGGTGTTCGCCATGACGCCGCTACTAACTTCGTGGATGCTTCCAATTGTTACAAGAAATGTGATCCTAATGGTAAGTACACCTTTTTAACTCTAGAGGTTAAGAACTTATATAAACTTACTTGGGCAGGATTTGGACCAAGCTCAAAGACCAAATTAGCTTAAAATTACAGTATGTTCTGTTAGATTCTCTGTATTTTTCGTCTCATAGACATCAAAAGATGTTGAAGTTGGAAGATGTTTTTTTTTTGTCTTGTGTCAGTCTTGAACAAAAATTGTTTATAGTTTCGTAGACTGGCTCGAAGTTATTTGTAGGCAATTTTGTATTTGAGTTATTCAGGTTTATAAAGTTTGTAGTTTTTGTTTTGTTTTGTACATAATTGACGTGACAGAGTAATCATACTGTTGGTTTGTGTTTTATGGCAAATATTTATTAACAAATAGAAATGTGAATGTTAAAGAGAAAGTAAGGCTACCCAACTGATTTATTTATCTTTTCTCTCATAGATTTTTTCTTTTCATTTAATGTTGTATCAACATGTTCACTCTGAGGAAATTGTTATCAGTGTGCCATTAAATTGGCGTAATGCTTTGTAAATTATTTTCTAAAAAAAGTGTGATTAGCTGTAAGGTACCTGTGAGAAATAAAAATTAATAAAATATTAATGGTAAATACAATACAATATACTTTATTTAGCACCACAATTATAAAACATAGGACATTTGAGGTATAATAAAACAAGATTTAGGTATGGGCTGTAAAGGTGGCCTTATCGCTAAAGAGCGATCTCTTCCAGGCAACCTTTCGGTCGGAATTAAAGCAAGGTAAATTGTCTAGATATTAAAGGAAACATCCTAAATCCCTACATTTTTGTATAAAACACGCAATTTTGTAAACTAACCGTTGTATTAAAATATTTTTATCACATGTTTAATAGAAACTGAAAATTTATAAACGCTGGAACTAAAGTACTTAGCTTCCAAGTAATCTACTTAGCTGCGTTGTGTGGTAATGTAGGCTATTAATATATTATAATGTGACTTCATGTCATGTCGGCTTAATGCATGGCAAGGATTCAAATGGATCCATTGAGTTTCGTCTACATCTCATATTCTCGTTGGATATTACTTGGCAAATGTGCCCGAATATTTAAATTTTATTCTCTCCTTTTCTGTGTTCACTAGAGTAAGAGAGACAACCTGACATTTAATTACGTCTTTAATTTGTGTATAGTTGCAGTATAGGGCATAGGAGATAGGACAGATACGAGAATGTACTTCGTTTTTTTTTGGACTTTAACACCGCACCTGTTAGTACAGTTGTAAAAGGGCTATCGATAAACCGAAGTCGTGAGATCGATCCTGAATACAAACGTGAAGAATTATCTCAAACTGTTATAGAACTAAAGACCTTTTTGTGCACTTAGAATCTATGCTATCTGTACTTTAATATTATAAAGCTGTAGAGTTTGTTTGAACGCGCTAATCTCAGGAACTACTGGTCCGATTTATTTTGTTTCAGTGTTAGATAGCCCATTTATCGAGGAGGGCTATAGGCTATATATCATCCCGATATTCCCACGTGAGCGAAGCCCTGGGGCGCAGCTAGAAAATAATAATCGAGTTACCCGGGTGTTCAAAAAACCCTGCCTTTCTAGGAAAAAAAATAGAGTGAATTTTTAGATTTATTTCTCGTAACCACAGTCGCACAAAGAGATACAGACATGTCACGAGATGTCGTACGTACTCCAATGCAGATGCCTTTTGGATCAATACGGGTTTAAATTATTTAAGAGTAACGCTCGACTCCTTTGAAAGAAAACAATTGTTGACATTGTCTATGGACAAACATTAACAGAATTGTTGTCTTCACATATATATACTTCTTAACAACGTGGCTGAATCTAGCTGACAAAACTAGCTGGCAAAATGCAAAACTTCCGTGCGCGAC
>LQNK01001544.1:210340-226236 GCA_001586405.1 Phoebis sennae
TGTTTACGCAATTAAATCAGTTCGATATTAGTTTTTCCTCATTCTAATTGATTGCAAAATAGCAAAGTTTCCGATTACGTCATGGTGATAATTATAGTGGTGCACTGATAAGAGTCCAATGTTATCTCTTATCAATTTTATCTCAATTATTGCGTAATATTTGTAAACAATAACATACCTAGCGTGATGTTTCACTTATAATATTTATTCATTCACTTTTCTATTCTGTAATCTTATCTTTTAAATCGAGGTCAAAGTGTAGAAAGTTTGCGAATATACAGAGATTTTACCTTTTCGAGTTTTATTGTAAGATATTCTGTAAAATAGTAGCAGAAAGATTTTTTTGTAATTGAATCACTATATGTGGCATTATAGCCTTATTATCCCCTAATTTCTCTTAAAATCATAACGTAGATGTGTGTTAAAGTCCAAAAACTTAAACAATGTTTATGTCAAACTAGTCTTAAGTAATTAACTTTGCTGTTACTCTTACTAATGAAGGAGGAAAGGGAATGACATGATCAAGGTAATTAAAATTTCATACCACCATGTACTTAGATTATGAAATAAAAATCTTATCTGAGAAATAGCACGATCGCATTTATAACAGGTGTTTATGTCATATCTTTATGAGATAAATCTTTCATTAATGTTCCATTATGGAGCAGATTGGTAACTGAGTTCACACGTCATTTGATAAGATCGATGAATACCTATTAACTTTTACAATACACCGTGTATGTGTTGTCCAATTAAAAAAACGCATCGAAAATATGACAAGAACACATTAGAAAGAAAGAAAGAAAAACATTTAATCGAACACGATAGACAAAACATGACAAATAGCGATTTTGACAAAGAAATAATAGTAACATAAAAAGAAATGATATATGACAAGGTGTGTACCGTGTACCGAGAAGGTTCTATGTTAATTATGGCTGTTTTAAAAAAATAATAAAGCAATAAAAAATATAATAATATATGATCGGATAAACAAAGCAAAAACAACAAACAAAAAAGGTTTTATTATGAAAATTCAATCTATGGTATGGTAACTTTAGTTGAAACTGCCACTTCACTAGGTAGAAAATTCCTACCTCTCTATAACTCCGCCAGCAATCATACATAAACCTTTAACTAGGGCATTGCACCTCAATGCCCCTCTCGGACTGCTATCCTAGATAAAAGTAATGAAGGGTAATTAACAACGAGGAATTATTTTATAATATGACTAGCTTTTGTTCGCTTTTGCTCGCATACATTTTTCGGTTTTATATCTACACTATTATTATAAAGAGAACTTTGTTTGTTTATTTGTAATGAATAGGCTCAAAAACTTCTGGACGGATTTTAAAAATTCTTTCACCAGTCGAAAGCTGCGTTATGCACGAGTAACATTTATAACACTATGCTACGGGAGGGAAGCCGCGCGGTTCAGATAGTATGATATTACAATCTATACATATAATAAAAGAGTAACCGAACCATTTCTGTACATTGAATATTTTTCAAAAAGAGTTATTGGTATGTAATATGTATGTTCCACAGATACCAAAACCATTCTTAGAATTTTTTTTTTCTGTTTGTCTGTTTATCTGTTTGTATGTTCGTCAATCACGTAATAACTACTGGGTAGATATTGATAAAATTTCACATGCTGATAGGCCAATATTAGGTTCAACTTATAGGCTACATTTTTTTTGAAAAAAATATTTTTAAGGGTGACTCTCCATACATGTAATCGGAGGGTAAAAAAATAAATTCGCTAATACATCATTAAATGAGATATCATTGGATAGGTATTTGAAAATAAAATAGAGGTCTCTAAATGCGCTTTTTGCTAAAGTAAATATTTTTTGAGATATACGCTTCTAAAGTCGTAAATGTGTAATACCACGTGATACCAATACCAATATGAGATTTTGGTCGATTGCGGGCATGCCTTTTTATACTTTAACGTATAAGTTAAGGGTATATAAAGGCATGTCCCCAATATCTATAGGTTAAGACGATAAAAACAACTATTAAACTAATAAACTAACTCTCCGCCCGTGGCTTCGTTCGCGTGGGCTAAAATTTTAGGCGCGCGTACTGTCAGAATTTGGTCAAACCTATTTCTGTAGAAAATTATAAAAAAAACTATAGACATGCGCATATATCAGCGGTCATGCGACCATAATTATTTTACACTTTTGTTGTGCGCCTCTACAAAATACAGAAATTAGTAGCCCACGCGTGCGAAGCCGCGGGCGGAAAGCTAGTTATATAATATAAGAACTACGACAAAATATTAGCTTTTTTATGACTTTATAAGTGTACATACAACTATTCATTCCACAAAGAATCTATGTAGAATTTCATTTTTAAAGACCCATTGAATGATACTTCTTTTAATTATATATTCGCGAATTTATTTCTTTATGCCTCGCTTGTATGCAACCACCCCTAAATGTTATTTTTTAAACCTATAAATTGCATCTAATACGTCTATCACCTTACAATTTTATCAAAATCTGCCAAGTGGTTTATGCGTAATTAACGCAAATACAAAACACATACTTAGTATTCACTCCATAGTAAATAAGTAGTTAAATGTACAGAAATGGTCTGTTTACTGTTTTATTCATGTATATATATGTTCCAAGGTTCACTAATACATAGTTTTTCTAATTTATAGAAGCCGTATCGTGCCTGCTGAAAGCGATCGAGATATACACCGACATGGGCCGGTTCACCGTGGCGGCTAAACAACATCAAGTATGTATTGAATTGCGGTTTTATCACGATTTTAATATCTAAGGGAATATTTTATAACTCCCAAGTTAAATTAGTGTTGGTTAAGTAGAGTCTGTATGATTTACATAGGTAAGGAACTGGAAATGTTAGGTGAAAGAGACATGTATACAACAAATTAACTTTGTAGGATCAAGGATATTTAGAAATTGTTAAACCACAGACTTCATTTATTTATTTATTTATTTATTTACTAGTGGTAACATTACAGGGGAGTCCCCAATGCGTTACAACTAAATCTTATAAACTAACTTAAATAACTAACTTTAACTATAACCTTATCATGCAACTAAGAAAGTGGATTGTTGATTTTTTAAATCCACTTTTTTTATCATAAAAAATGTCGGCGTCTGGTATCTGAGCAAGCATTTCATTACAAAGTGAGACTGCGCGAACGAGCATTTACATGCTTCTTAATAAATAAGAGAAGAGAAAAATGTTACTTTAACATAGGAAAATTAGAATGAATTCAATTGTATGAAAGTGTGTGAAATAAATAAAATTTCATGCTGTTTTGAACGTGATAGTGTAAATGTATGAAAAATCAATCTAGAGGCTGATAAAAATTTTCAATACTAGTTCAATAAATTTTTCATGTTGAAGGTAACATTTAAACTGCTTAACGTCTTCTAATATGTTGTGGTCGTTAAAATCGCAGCCCTGTTATTGATTAAAAATTGAGTTTAGGGAAAACCAGGATATTTATGTAATCGTCATTGAATTACTTTATCAAACACTGCAAATTTAAAATGAAGCGATTAAATATAGGACCTTAGCACATGCTAGACAAATGACATTGTTGGCAACGCTAATCTTGCTAACATAGCTTATAGCTAGGTATAATGAAAACAAAAGTTTTATTCCAGCAGCATATATAATTTTCATAAATAAGAAAGAGGAAAAAAACATTCAAAATTTACTTTTCTCACCAGGATAATCACAAATATTATAGAGATAATATCTTTATATTCTTTATATAGGCTAGAGAGCTCTAGTTATGAGAGCTGGTGCCCGAAAGGGGTTTGTGCATAACCTGTAATCACCAGGCTCTCAGTACATTATGACGTCATCCTCAATTTTAAACGAATCAACACCAATCAGTACAAACCATCTAGAACACCGTGGAACATTCCAGAACATAGCCGAGCTGTACGAGACCGAGTGCGTGGACCTCGCGCGCGCGATGCAGCACTACGAGCAGGCGGCGGACTACTTCCGCGGCGAGGAGTCCACCTCCTCCGCCAACAAGTGCATGCTGAAGCTGGCCCAGTACGCCGCCCAGCTTGAGCACTACGACAAGGCTATTCAGATCTATGAACAGGTAAAATACCTACCTGAGTTATATTTTCCAACTTTTCAGCAAAATAATGTGTCAAAATCACTGAATATCAGTCATTCTCATCTAGTAAGTTCATCTTCAACACCCACTATCAGCGTCGTATTCACAGATCTATGAACAGGTAAATTCCTCGTGAAGAATTGTTTCTAGCATTCTCCCTACCTGAGTTACCATGACGTTTAAACCTTGACATTTTCCAACTTAACAGCAATTTAATGTGTCAAAATGGCCCATCATCCTATTTCGCTAGTAAGCGTTTTCCCGAAATAGATTAGTATGAAGCCCAAGTTGAGGTTTTTGATAGGCCATACAGAACTATGAGCAGGCCATACAGAACTTTTGTGTCTCGTACGGAGCCTTCCCGAACATATTCGAGCTCTATTAGTTAGAAAAGAATTGACTAGAATGATGCAGCACTGAAGGTTTACCCTATTAGCAGGTATGTATTCATCTTGGTTCATGTCCAGTTCATCCACCAAGTCTATCTCTCACTAATCCATAAACCACACCCATAATCACAATTCTTCTCCTGCGACAAGGTGACACAATTTTATGGGCAGATAACTCCTCTGGACTAGGTCTACTTTATCTACCAAGTTACCCCCTAACAATATATTTATACCCATCATTAAAACCAAATACATGTCGATTTCAAATGAATATGACAGAATAAGTTATATTACTTTTATAATTAAATTAAATAATTATTTTTCAAATGGATCTGATAAAAACATCACCTGTATAAAAAATATATTAGACATATCAACCTTATTTTATAATGAACAAAATAACTAACATAAAACCGTATCTACACTCCAGATCGCGAAGTCGTCGCTCGACAACAGCCTGCTCAAGTACAGCGCCAAAGAATACATGTTCCGCGCGGCTCTCTGCCACCTCTGCGTGGACATACTCAACGCGCAGCACGCGCTCGAGAAGTACTGCGCGCTCTACCCCGCCTTCGCCGACACGAGAGAGTGCAAGCTGATCAAGGTGAGACTCATAATAATAGCTCCCCTAACCGACTTCGGCAATGGTGGCCGATCTCAACTATAATTGTGCACAAGTGTACAGGTGTACTCGCTATTCCTTCACCCTCATAATAAAAAAAACGTTCCTCCTAGCCGAATTTCGGCCACGGCGGCCAATCTCTACAGAGATCAGCCAACTGCGCGGGAGATATTATAGTGCACAAGTGTGTGCGCAAACACAAGTGCACTCTCTATTCCTTTACACTCATAGCCCGATGGGACGGCAGACCGACACTCGCGGAGAGAGATCAGGCGCAGGACCGACGGCTTTACGTGCTCTCCGAGGCACGGGGGTGCTCCAGCACCGCCAACTTCCAGACTCAGGGCTGTTACTGAGATTTCTTTGTCAGAAAAATCCCAATAACATTTTTTTTTTGGCCCCACCCGGGATTCGAACCCGAGACCCCTCGATCTGTAGTCAAAGATGCAACCACTAGACCAACGAGGCAGTCACCCCTCAGACGACTACCCTCATAATACAATGGGGGCAGACCGACACGACCGGAGAGGGATTAGGCGCAGGACCGCCAGCACTCGTGCTCTCCGAGGCACCGGGTTGTTCAGACACCGCCAATTTCTTTGTCAGAAAAATCCCAAAAACATTTTATTGGCCCCACCCGGCATTCGAACCCGATACTCCTCGATCTGTAATCAAAGATCCAACCACTAGAGCAACGAGGCAGAGAGACTACCTATATAACTATAAATATTACCTTAACGCACAGAACAGTTAATGCTTGGACTAACTTGATGTCCACTTTGATTTTTACTGACTAAAGAATTATTTAAATCGCCAACCCATTTATAGATTTCTGTTTGAAAATTCATTCGTTGATATTTTTTTCGTCGCAAAGTATTATCGAAAATACACTACTTATCTTCCTTAGTGTTATTAACGATGGGCATAATGGTCATCCGTTAAAAGTACTTAAAAACATTGGAAACAAAAATACTTATCTTCCAGGAGTTGATCGAGCACCTGGAAGACCAGAACATAGACGCGTTCACCGAAGCTGTGAAGACGTACGACAGCATATCGCGACTTGACCAATGGTACACCAGCATCCTGGTGCGCATCAAGAAGCAGATCAACGACAACCCCGACCTGCGCTGAAGTGCCTGTAGGTATTTGCGCAAGCCGCTTGTCATGCCTCGGTCGAAAATTGGTTTGCGCAAGCCGCTCGTTTTCGAATGCTCGCGTTTTTGGTTGTAGGTTAAGTCATGGTTGCAGAGTGGTTTGCGCAAGCCGCTTGTCATGCTTTGGGGGAAAATGTTTAAAGTCGAATACACGCATTTTTTTATTAAGCTGGGATCTGAAGGTTTGCCCGACTTACTTGTCATGTTTCAAAAATAACTCAAAGTAGATAGACTCGCGTTTTTTTTAGGTTAGGTGGTTGGCTCAAGCTTGTCATGCTTTATAGCTATTAAGGTGGTTTGCGCAAGCTCTTTGTTTCTAAAGAATTATAATTTGTGTAGGCTAGGTTAGGTTAAGACGTAATACAACACATTTCGGCGATAACTAGCAAGACATTTGCGCAAGCCGCTTTCAAGACTTAAAGGGAAAAAAATTCTAAGAATAGTCTTCTTTATGGTTATAGGAGAAACATTCACTAACTGTCACTCACTGATTTGCGCAAGTGAATTGTAACGCTTAATCAGTATTACCTTTTATTTATATATACCCTATTCGACGCATGGTACAAGAATGTTTCTTGCTATTTTATGTTATGCAAACACATGCAAACTAAATAACTGGGCTAAATATATATTGCAAGTTGAAATACGCGGTGGAATACCCAAAGATATTAGATACCTATTCCAGTGTAGTAGTGTTAGGAAGTCAGTGGTTCGCCCAAATCATTTGGTCATGCTTCTTTATATAGCTTACGCCTTATTTCATACATATAGTATATCTTCAATAGATTGGACAAACTCACATTTTAAAGACATTAATCTTCAATTTCAAACCTTGATATTGCGAGGAAATTAATATATTAGTCCACCATAAGAATCAGGTCTAAACCGTGTGTGTTAAGTAAGATTAGCTAAATTACGAATTGATATAGACTTAAGGCTTTACCATAGAAAGTATTGGGCTTGCGCAAACCTTTACTTGTCCGAGTATTGTTGCTAGTATATATAGAATTTTACTATTTCCATTGTAAAAGTGTATTTTTTTCTGACATCGACATCATTAGTTTTCTAGTAGTATATGACGTTTAAATCATAATTTAAAGTATAAATTTTTACTCACTATATCGCTGTCTGAATGCAATAGTGGCACAAGTAAAACGCAAAGATGTAATTATTTAATATGTTATAATATACATGCTGGGTTTTGTATTGCTATCTGAAAGAAAAGTATTCTTGTTGGTGTAGATAGAACATTTTACTCATCTTGAAAAGAAAAAATACTACCTAGTATAAAGGACTACATGATTATGGTATTATATGCGCCTATTCCATTGTATTTTATAACTTAGGTATTTTGCACTACTGGCCATAATATGATGGAATTGAATTTTTTAAACGATAAAAAATATGTGCCGCCATTTTATAGTCAATTAAAAAATCAGTATGTAGTCTCATCAACGATTTCTTAATTTAAAAATATTGGGAGGAAATATTAAAAAAAATTTAAATTCACTTTTTCAATTAATTTTAAGTTCATTTTTTAAAGTATTTATGGCCAATCGTGTAAAAGTAAATTAATAATTAATAAATGAGTTTAAAGTAAAAAACCTTTTAATGTAGATAATAAGTGAATTTTCCAGGAACATTGTATTGGTGTCACTGCAAACTTCTATTTAAGAACACAAAAAAGATCGTTTTTTATAAAAGGTGTAGTGATTTCTTGGCCCTATATTTATATTGTTGAATTTTGTATGAAATCTGTTTTTAAAGTTTTTGTTTTTCTATTTCAGATTGGGGCCTGTTCTCATTTGCCTAGTTTAATTATCGTATGTAATTATGTAACTTACGTTGTTGTAAATATTATTATATTTTATAATTTTCGTTATTAATAAACTTATTTTTTTGTTTAATTTGTTTTTTATTATTATTGGCTATAATTGGTTTTGAGTTCAGGTGTAGTTCAAGAAAAATTTAATAAAAAAATGTAGTATAAAAGTTGCATGATTTTTTTTATTTAAAGGTAGGCATAGATAAGTAGAGTATGATGGGATATTGTTTCCAAGTTAATATGAAATTTAAAAAGCAAAAGTAAATAAAACGGCCATAAGTATTAATGAGAAATCATTATAAAATGTCAATTATTAAAAAAAGGCAAATTCAAGACAAAATCATCTTGCATCTTGCAGTTTTTTGTAAAAATACGTAAATGTATATATGCAAATACGGCTAATTCACATTGGATGAAGAAGTTAGAAACATTTAAACATCTTGACAAAAGCAAATAATAATGTATGTGCTTCTCTAGCCCATCATATTTTACTTAAATAACATCCGCTAGATATGTTTACTAAATTTTAGCCAATGACTTAATATTTTATAGCAATGAGTAGACACAAGATCAGGATGATCTTTGACTGCCTCGTTGGTCTAGTGGTTGCATCTTTGACTACAGATCGAGGGGTCTCGGGTTCGAATCCAAAAAAAAAATATTATTGAGATTTTTCTGACAAAGAAATCTCAGTAACAGCCCTGAGTCTGGAAGTTGGCGGTGCTGGAGCACCCCCGTGCCTCGGAGAGCACGTAAAGCCGTCGGTCCTGCGCCTGATCTCTCTCCGGTCGTGTCGGTCTACCGTCCCATCGGGTTATGAGAGTAAAGGAATAGAGAGTGCGCCTGTGTTTGTGCACTATAATATCTCCCGCGCAGTTGGCTGATCTCTGTAGAGATTGGCCGCCGTGGCCGAAATTCGGGTAGGTGGAACTTTTTTTTTTATTAAAAGATCAGTACATACAGCCTTTCAATAAAAAAATAAAGTGGTTTTATTAGAACCTACCTCCACGTCAAAGACAAAATAAACACCTTCACGAACAGTACTATGAGTTTTTAGAATGCACAGGACCCTAAACCTATCCAAAGACGATACTTGAGCGGCGGTTGTTGTTGGCTTTTGAATTAAAGACCTGTCATTTGGAATGCATAGTGTTGCTATTCTACTTACATAAATATTGTTTGACATTAACATACGCACAAAAACATAAGTTCTTTTCAAGGCAAAATTTTACTTTTCTTATAAGTTCAGTTGTTTACTGTTACTTCAAGTTTATGTCACCAAACAATGTATAATATTTATACGATATTATTGACTTGAATAATTTCATGTTTACGTATAATACGTTTTTCTCTATAAATATCACCACAAAACACGATTTAATTTTAAATTAATGTTGGAACAACACGTTTGTGATCACTGGATTATGTGAGTACTTAGTTGTTTTTTGTAACAAGGGGTATAATTAAAAATGTACCCATACTGCAACGTCACATTGGCAAAAACTGTCTTGGACAAGTGTGCCATAGATTAGAAAGGTAATTAAATTAACATTTTTGGTAGATGTCAGAATTAACCTTCTTTTGCATGGAATCAACTAAATTTCAGTAAAAATTTCTAGCGGATGCATAAAATCTGTGCCGAATTTTGACTTTAGTGTTGTAGATATTTTTGATTTAGGGTAATGAGCGACTATTCTGCTTTATCATGCAACTAAATATGGAGTTAGGAATTATAAAACCGCTTTCCCCAAGCGTTATTTAGTTCCGCTAGTAAATCTCTATTTTGGGTTATATCTGACGTGGCCTCATCGAATACTTTTGTTCATTTTGATGTTTGAGTTTGCACAGTCGATTTAAATATTTCTTGCATATAAGTAGTGCATGGGTCAAGTACATATTTATAAGGAATATGTTTATCAGTTGTCGTATTCAATATATTGAAATGAATTATTTTTTCTCAAACCTCATACTAATTATACGATGGTGCCACGATGTAAAATCAACCCTTCACAATATTTGAATTATATAAGACGTTTATATAATCAAGATACAAACTAAATAAGTATTGTTTAATAATAGAATAGGTAATCTAGCTCCCTTTAATATAAATCCTTGTGATTACTTCTATAAATAAGGCTTTAACATTTAGATCAAAACGAATAAGAGATGCGAAACGGAACCCAATTTGCAAAAAATAGGTCGAATTAAGAACTTCCTCCTTTTTTGAAGTTGGTTAAAACGGCACCAAAATTGTTTTTTTATCGTTTTAATAAATGATAATTATTCTGTTGTTTATCAGGTTTGGTTACTAAAATATTTACTATTTAGAAGGTTAATTAATGTCTGGGCGATCTATTGTACTCGGAAAACCTTTAAATTTTATTATTCAATTAATTATTCCTTCTTTTAATGTGTGCAAATCAACGACTATTAATGTATTGCCGATCATTCTTCGCGAACGCTTCGCCAAGGAAACAAATGAAGCGTCATTTTATTACCATTATTTATACATTGATTTGAAAATATTTAGAATTATAAAGTTTGTTACATGAATTTCTTGAAGAAACCTTCTTGCTATAGTAAATTTTGTTTCGTAAATTTAAGACGGCTTTCTAGAACTGACGTTTAAAGGTTTTGAAAAAGTTTGTATTGCTAGTTATCCGTTGATCTAGACATATTCACTAATGTTACCATACGTATCTAAGACACTCACTAATGTTACCATAACTATATACATTATATCCGCACACTGATGTGTTTATCAAATAAAATGTTACAAAAAGTATACAATTGTTTTATTTCCTTATTTTATTTACAAAAAATGTTCAGCCAACCTTAGTGACATACCATTCGGTATCATAGTCTAATTTATTTTTGGAGAAGTTATCTTATGTGGAAAAAATAAGGATATAGTAGGTACTATTTTATATAATTAAATCAATAAACTGAGAAATTACATGGCTTGGTATTTATACTTTTGAATCTTTGAGATGTTTCAGTATAATGATTTATATAAATAACTTTAGCTGTCAATCATCAGTTCGAAGGTTTAAAAAAGACGCAGCCTTGTTATTAATTAATAATTTTAATTAATTTTTTTAAAGACGTTTGGCATACCAAATGTAAGTGTGTAAACGATTGCATAAAAGTTGAATAAACTTGAAAAGTCCGCTTTTCACTATTTTAGTTTACTCGATATCTATACTAATATTATAAAGTGCAACTTTGTTTGTTTAAACGCGGTTGTCTTCAAAACAATTGGACGAATTTGAAAAATTCGTTGATTAGTTTTATGTTACAGCGGGCGAGCGGAGAATGCATTCCATCTGACACCTGTCAACAATAAAGTGTCGCAGATACCTTGCTGGCATATTCCTGCGGACACTTGACATTGGCAGAATCCATCTTTGATGGGAAGCCATTAGTTAAAAGAAGAAGAAGTACCTTGCTGGCTTTAAGGAAGGGGAGGCGATAAGGACAGGATGAACGAAACCGGGAGAAAAGTGTATATGTAAGCGAGGGGAATGCGGCTGGTCGATTCTGTAAAATACGATTTTCGATTTCGAATCTCTTCTCGACTCTCACCCTCAGTTCGAAAATCACTTCGATTCTCACATTTTTAGTATTCTGTAACGTCAATGTCGCTCAAAAAACAAAGATAAATAAACTTGAACCACTTAATATGTGGGTTTGTTTTATTATTTCTTTATACAATAGTAACGAATTTTTGTTAAAACGACATTTAATGTTGATGTATTATACATTTGTGTAGGTATCTTAAAACTTAAATACCTATACAATTATATTTTTTTAAAAAAGAAATGACACATTCAATGAGAGACTTTGTTTATGTATTAATAGATCTTATTTTAATAATTATAATCTCTATTGTACAGAAATTCATACTTTAATATGACCGAAATCCTTAAAAAAATCATGTAGAGTGCTAATTGACTTGCATAATTTCAATGTGTAAGTCTTGTGGTCTTGTGTTTAATTCGTAGTGGTCTCTTCTATACTCAACATTTTCTTCGGAATATTTAAGAAACGCGATATTTTGACACATTATTGTACTTTTTTTTATAATATATAGGCAGACGTTTGACCGCCATCCCACCTGATGTTATGTGGCGATGCGGTCTAGGATGTAGCACGTCTACCTAGAAGAAACCTATTCACTCTGGTATTGAAGAGTCCTAAGTTGTAGTGGTCAGGGAACACAGACGGAGGCAGAGAGTTCCACTCCTTCGCAGTTCTAATAAAGAACGAGTTAGCGAAGCGCTGAGTTCGTGTAAACGGAACTTCGACTACGAAGGGGTGAAATCCCATACCACGTCTGGACGCCCGATGAAGAAATGGGGAAGGTGGGATGAGGTTATGCAACTCGTACGCACACTCACCGAAGTGGATCCGATAAAAAACCGAAAGACAGGCAACTAAGTGGCGGTGGTCAAGGCTTTGAAGACGATTTCGGATGAGTAATGGGTCTCCGATAAGCCTGCAAGCCCACCTTTCCATCGATTCCAAGGCCTCCAGATGAGTTTTTGCTGAACCCGCCCAAAGATGACAACAGTACTCCACACATGATCTGACCTGAGCTTGGTAAAGGTTCAGAAGCTGTCCTGGTGTGAAGTATCGCTTCACCTTGGCTAAAATGCCAAGTTTTTTGGCGGCGACCTGGGCCTTGGACTCGATAAACTGCCCGAAATTGAGGTTGGACGAGATAGAAACTCCAAGCAACTCCAGGCAGTCGGTCACATTAAACGGCACACCTCGGAGGGTCGGAGTCAGATGGGGTAGACTCCGTTTATTACTAAATAGACACGCTTGTGTTTTGGTGGCGTTGAACTCAACCAGGTTGGCATCGCCCCAATTGGAGACATCCTGCAAGGTTGAGTTGATCGAATGGCCACTCGTTCGAATCTGGTGTTGTCCTTAGATGCTCGGGCATTGGATAGATATCTTTCTACAACGGTACCGTCATCCGCATAACCAAACATATTCGATTTGAGTATATCGTTCGTCGCAGACAGAACAGACCCCCTGAGGAACACCGGCATTAATAGCCCTTTGATCTGAAGCGGAGCCGTCAATAACAACCCGGATCGATCGTTCACTCAGAAAGTCGGTTATCCAAGCACAGAGGACGTTGGGTAGCCCGTAAGATGGAAGCTTGCTTAGAAGGCTAGCGTGCCAAACTTTATCGAAAGCCTTTGGGATATCAAGGGAGACAGCAAGAGCCTCCCCATGCTTCTCAATGGCTTCTCTCCATAAGTGTGTGGCGTGGATGAGGAGATCGCCAGTTGACCTATTTTTGCGAAATCCGTATTGACGATCACTTAGTAGGTCGTTGACCTCCAGGTACGCGAGGAGCCGATCATTCAATATACTCTCCATGATCTTAGATAGTATGGGGGTTATTGAGATCGGTCGATAGTTTGAAGGTTCGGCACGGTTTCCTTTTTTAGGCACTGGCTGCGCATTGGTAAGCTTCCAAGCTTTGGGGACGACTCCCGATTCAAGTGAGAGGCGAAACAAACGAGTCAAGATTGGAGACAGTTCCGGGGCACAGGTCTTTAGAACCACTGCTGGTAGTCCATCTGGCCCACTAGCTTTATTCACGTCTAGATTACGAAGAGTGTTTAGTACAGCTCGCTGTGTTATACGTATGTCTGCCATAAAAGAGCCACAATGTGGAATTACTGGAGGTGTTTTATTCGCAGTGTCTAAACGTGAACTTTCAGCAAAGAGTGAAGCAAATAAATCTGCTTTCTCTTTTGCAGTGTGTGCCAGTGTGCCAGTGTGCCATCAGACCTCAGCAGGGGTGGTAGTGAAGGGCGAGAAAAGTTGGATTCAATAGCTTTGGCAAGTGACCAAAAGGCCTTACTACCAGCGGGGTAGGTTGTTAATTTGTTACCAATTCTCAATATGCGATTGAATTCAGCTTTTCGGTGCGCCTTTTTGCAAGACTTGGCGGCGATGTTAAAGGCTCTCTTCTTAGCACGTATGTCCGGAGCTTTGCAATGATAAGCATCAACCCAGGCTCGATAAGCAGCTTGCTTTCGCTTTTCAGCTGAAACGCACTCGGCACCAAACCAGGGTTTAGCTTTGTCACTAATGGGAAAATCAGAGAAAGGTATAAAATATTCCATGCCCTGACGTATCACATCAGCGACATTATCCGCACAACTCGATGGGTCCGTGGAAGAGAAGCAAACACGCCGCCAAGGATATGATGCAAAGAAGTGCCGCATCTCATCCCAATCTGCCAACTTGTACCTCCATACTCTCCTTTTACCCTTTGGGGTGATGTCAGGAGGAGAGTAGTTAGATACAGACCTCACCAGACAGTGGTCGGATGTGCCAAGAGGTGCAGAGACTTTTACGACGTACCTGTCTGGATCTGATGTTAACAGAAGGTCAAGGCAATTAGCTGTGTGGCTTTCAATATCCGGTACACGTGTCGCTTCATTGACCAGCTGAGAGAGGTTATGAGATGAAGCAAAATTAAAGGCGTCTCTCCCAGCATAGTCGGTCCTCTGAAACGGGAAAAGCCATTCACTATGGCACGCATTGAAATCCCCCAGAAATACTGTTTGGGCATAAGGATACTGACTTCCAACCGCATTAGCTACTTCACTAAGGTAGTTAAATAACCTGGTAGTCTCCATATCTTCGCTGTGTGTACGGTAAACGCAGGCGTAGACAATTTTATCAATACCTGTATCCACCATTAACCACAAAACAGAAAAACTAGGCTCTTCAAGATGACGAAGGCGCATAGAGCAAATGTCATCGCGAACATATACACACTTAGGATACATATATATGTACACATACATGTACATTTCCAAAATTTGTAACAATCCCTTTATTGTTAGCCCTAGAAATGGGAAATAAAAATAGGAAATAGAAATAAAAATTAAATAAAGTAACATTTCTGATTTTTCAATTGTATCTTCACTCACAAAATACCTATCGTATTATTTGACATATGGAATCGAAGTATGATTTGACATTTTAATCAAAAACTTATTACAGAACTAGCTTTCTGCCCGCGGCTTCGCCCGCGTGGACTACAAAATTCTGTACTTTCTGGATTTTCGAAGTAGAGGTGTTATGACAATTTTTAATATTTAGAAACGTTACGTTTTATAAATATATCTCGTCAAAGGTTTAAGTTCGAAGCATATCCTAAATTCAATATAAAGTGTCACTGTTTTATCTTTATTTTATTTTATCTTTATTTAAGGTTTAAGTTCGAAGTATATCCTAAACTCAATATAAAGTGTCACTGTTTTATCTTTATTTTATTTTATCTTTATTTATTTATTTATTTATTTATTTACTGTTCATGTTCACATAATTCTTATAATTCTATTTTAATTTTTTTTGGAAAATATTTACATTTTGTAAATGTCGTTTACTCTCAGAATGAAAGAGACTTGTATGTTTGCACGTAATTAACAAATATTTGCTTATGGACGCAACTAATATCTTCTGCATGTTGGTTAGTCTTTGTTGCGATTGGTCGACATGATCGTAATCTACTTTGGAGATTAAGAGAAGGCTACATTTATTATTAAAAAGTGCTGTACAAATAACACTTAAAAAGATTCTATTTAATGTGCCTACGCGCAGTGATGATGTGTTTTGATGGATCACTTTGAACGTTTATAATTTGTTAACCGATTTGAATGAAACAAACACTAAAACCTCAGGGGGATTTGCGGTAATATAGGAACGAAAACCGCATGTAAATCGGTAAAGC
>LQNK01001544.1:226405-240204 GCA_001586405.1 Phoebis sennae
CACGGCTAGTCTACGATTTTATTATATGTATAGATACCGTTATTTGTCTAATATTTCATTTTTCACTTATAAGTAGTTCAGCTACTCTACGCTGTCCCTCGTTGTCCCTGGCGCTATGGTCGATTTTCACAATGTTACAGAATACGAATTTGACATTTCAACGCGGATTCGCAAGTGAATTCGATTGTATGTACATAACAGAATCGCCCTGCAGGTCTCACGGGCCCCGTAAAATTTTGAATGCAAAATGGTGGCCAAAGTCTTTTTAAAGAAAGCATAACTTTTTTGATAAAAAGCGGATAGCGGGCGATCGGAGAATAATTTATAAATAAAATACTTTTTAAAGGATTTTAAACGCGTTAAATGGAAAGTACTCGCGTTAAAACAAACACAATAATGTATAATTTTTATGTTTTTTGTGCAATAATTAACTAAAGAATTATGGGTATCATCAAGATTAGCATTATTTCTTTAACTAACAACATGTGTCTTTAATGAATCCAAATGCGATGCGTAATAAAGGCAGATGAATTTTTTGTTCATTGCAAAGTCAAAAAAATAATGTGTTTAAGTTTTTTTTGAGGCAATTAATTATTAATTGTTGGATAAAAAGTCGATGCTTACACGTTTAAATTTCCTCGTGTCACTAATGGATTTTTAACTAATCTCAACTATTCATTCTCGAAGTGACACTCGTTACGAATGCCTTTTTATTTCAAAAAATGATACGGTTTATTTTAAGCAAAGGGTGTCTAAAATTTATTATATTATTTTATTTCAAATTTTTCGCCTGATAGACTTTTTTCCACTTTATTTCCGAAGAAGTAACGATATTACATTTTTAACGGCTTTAGACGGGTAGGTATATTGCCAATTTTTTAATGTCCCGGTTACATTTTTGGAGAGCCACAGCAGAAAATTGTTTTTTTTTTAATAAAACCAAAAAGTAAATAAATATATATTAAACAGATATAGTATACTTCCCTCACTATAAAAATTTTGTCAAAATCTGTCTCGTAGTTTCCACAAACACCTAGATTCGATAATCTTTCTCAAAATAAACACTCTACTTTTATTGACTATTATATTATACGATTAGCTTTCCGCTTACGGCTTCGCTAGCGTGGACTACAAAATTTTGTACTTTGTTTTTTTGTTTTTCCAACTAAAATCGTAAAACATTTTTTACGACTTTAAAAAAGTGCTTATTAAATTTCACCTTCATATACGTTTGTTTTGAGGTAAATACTTA
Source organism: Phoebis sennae (assembly GCA_001586405.1). Lineage (NCBI taxonomy): Eukaryota > Metazoa > Arthropoda > Insecta > Lepidoptera > Pieridae > Phoebis > Phoebis sennae. Next base: position 227,658 of record LQNK01001544.1, read on the forward strand.
CGAGACGTCATTCTAAATAAACTGGTAAATATTTATTATAGTTAAGTGTCACAAAAAATAAGTCACGCGTGACTGAGTCGTGAAACGCTTATTAAGTTTAATTATACGATTTACATAGCATACATTATCGACGGGGGACTGAAGTAATTATTCCTGTAATAATGAAATTAAACTGATTGTGTATTTACTTCACGGTTTATACCAGGTATTTAACATAAAAAATCTTTATTTTTATTAAAACATATTTAAATACAGTACACTAGTCTCTTCACTAGGATTTCCTGTGTTTATTTTTATGTCAAAACAGGCAAGCGTGGCATGCGGTTCACCTGATGTTGAGTGACATAGGTGGCTGACCGCAGTCCATGAACATGTACAACATCAATGTATCGCAGATGCCAGCTTGGATGGAGAAGAGGGGATAAGGAAGGGCGTGTGTAGGATAGTAATAATAATATAATTGATAGATTGTATTATGACTTCTTGGTGGAAATGCATTTTAAGTATTGAATTAAAGACTTTTTTACACTATTTCCACTATTTATTTACAAACTTTGTTTAATTAACTACAACTGGTTTCGAGAATTCATCTGACGATGGATATATGTAGTGTAAAAAAGTCTTTATTTCAATACTTAGTAATAAAAAGTTAGATTTATTTTGGGAGAAATAGTTGTGATAGAAATTACCATAAATCTAGAGTCACTTGCCTACTTATATGCTAAATGAGGAGAAAATAAGAGCATCTCCGCATATTTATATTACGTTTACGACAAATTCAGACATTGATACATGTTACCTATATTGATAAAAATATTTCTATTTAATTTGTAATCTAATTTTTATTTGTGAAATATAGATTAAAGACTACTAGAGACTTTTTAGTTTGACTATTAACGTCAATCGAGTTTTCGGCACACTCCATCTGCCTTTTATGAGGAAATACAGTCAGGCCAAAATTGGCGGATGTATGCATCTTGGGATCTCGATGAAGTTTATTTAATTAAATAACTGTTATAATATAAGAAAACATTATGTACAAAACTGAAAATTAAAAATAAAATTACTAAACTTACTATTTGTTTTTAATCATCTTTTTTTATAAAACATCGATCGTAGGACCAGATATTTCATTCCTTAAGTTTTTTTTTATAATTTTCTATAGAAACGGGGTTGACCAAAATCTCACACTGTACTACAAAATACAGAATTTTAATACAAATGTTAGTCATATATAGGAATATTATATATCGACTGTATGAGCTTATGTTTCTTTTTGAAGTATTTTATCTTTAAAAAAAAGTACCAAGTATTTCGTTGATCCATTTCGAATCAGCTTTATACCGTAGCATTGCCCACATTTTAAGTTGTTTGTTCATAATACTTGTGACTGAATTTAAAAGATTTACATAGAATCAATTATCGATAGCACGTAAATTCAGTTTACGTTTTTAAATTCGATAAATTATTCTGTTTATTTTTGTGTTCTTTTATGAAGGGGTTTTTAATTAAATCAAACAAAAACAAACCATTAAGTATAAAACTGTGGCCAGTACTATATTATTGAAACTAATTTGCCTTTTATATTTATAAACTAGCTTTTGCTCGAGACCGATTTTGACAAAAATAATAGCTGCATCATTGGATTGAAAAAAAAAATTACGAAACGATTTTTTTAACAAATCGATCGATATTTTTTATTATTGCACTTATAATTAACTCTTCGGTTGTCAGAATATTGCGACAATATTCCAGCTCATCAATACGATGGGCCGTTTATTTATTTTTTTATTGAATTGTTCCTCGAAGCCTATCTTAATATTCAAAACTAAACGTACGCGCTAAACGTACGTGTCTGAGCAACGCATCGTTGTCAAAATTTCGTCTAAAATTTGTCTAACAGTTAACTTTAATGAATCCATAACTATTGTCAATTTTCTAAAATATTCAGAATCCGAACTTAAAAAAATTTACGTTTTGCTTTGAATAGATTAAAAACAATGTTATTATAAATTATACTAGCTGATCCACACAGCTTCGGTCCTATAGCATAATTTTATATATATGCCTATAAGACATAGCCCATGTTACTCGTGGATAATGTAGCTTTCGAATGGTGAAAGAATTTTTAAAATCGGTCCAGCAGTTTTTGGACCTATTTATTTATACACTTTATTGTGTTGAGAAATACGTACAGGAACTTATTATGTAAAATTTCTTATAACTAATTTCCCAACACAGTAGGCGGCCTTATCACTCAATAATGATCTCTTCCAGGCAACTAACTGTAAGGGGTAACAGGAGAGACTAGTAGGAGGCAGGTTTTTAAGTGTAAAAAAGACCTATTCATTACAACCAAACAAACAAAGTTTTCCTTTTATATTGGTTTAATTATAGTTATTACTTATTACACTGAAGGCTAGATCTTGTTCAACGCGATATCCGTGACGACGCTGGAATCACATCTATTAATATCCATATTCATAAATACTTTGTGTAAAGTTTATGTGAATAAAAATATGTTCTATTCTATTAGTCTTATCAGTTTACTTGGTACAAAAGACCACCTTACCTATATATGACAAGCATTCGTGAGGACATGCTAAGGTAAAAATATTAAAATTTTGTATAGCTTATATATTTTGAAAAGTGTAATTGCTATATAACCGATTGAGGATGTTAGAAGTACGTGAAAACAATTGTAAGTATGTTTTTTCTGTTTGTACATACACCGGTGCGAGCTTGGCACAATTGTGCATTGCTCGGCTCCCACTCTTTTATTGCTGAAGATGTTATGCAGCAGAATTACCCTCTGCTGCATGAGCGTCAAACATGTAAAAATCCATACATGAGTTTAGTCGAATTTTTGTATGGTGATAGACTTGAATTAGGTTCAACTTATACTAAGGCTACAAAAATACAACTAAGGGGGGCTTTTTCTATATATATTATAACTAAATGATCTAGAGTGATCATGAGTTTTTATTAAAATTATATTTCTTTAAAGTAACATTAAATAAATAATGAAATTAGTAAATAAATAAATAATTCAAATTAATAAGTAACCACTAAGGAATTGAAAACAAGATACAGTTGACAAGATAAATTAATCAGATCAACAGAAGAATGACAAAGAAATAATGAAACGTCACATTTATATTATTTTAACAAAGGTATCAGACGTTTATATTATTATACAAAGTGCGTATATTCTGTCGTTTTTCGTGTGTTCCATATAAATGCATTAGTTTTTCATGTCGCGCCATCATTGCATCTTTTACTGGCATTTCACCATTTTCTACCAATTGAATACCATTTGTTACCATATCTTGGTTTTTAATTAAGTCTATATTAAATCCGCTTTCTGCTAATTTCTTTTTAGCGGTGTCTGAACCAACAATACCGGCTACGTATTTCAGAAGTGACGACATATCGTCACCCAATTCAACCTTTCCGTGAACTTTTATTGAATACTGATGCGTCATTATTGGCAGCACTGAAATAAAATAAAATATTAATACAATTATAACGTACGTTTACGAAATAAAATAAAAATAGAGCGGCTGTAATTGTTGGGGGCAAAGAGCGGATTTAACTTCATTTAACAGATAGACAATGAATAATAATAATTGTATCTATACATATAATAAAACAGTAACCAAACCATTTCTGTACATTGAATATTTTTCAAAAAGAGTAATTGGTATGCAATATGTATGTTCTATAGATACCAAAACCATGGTTAAAATTTTTTTTTCTGTTTGTCTGTTTATCTGTTTGTCTGTTTGTCTGTTTGTCTGTTTATCTGTTTGTATGTGCGTCAATCACGTAATAACCACTGGGCAGATTTTAATAAAATTTTACAAGCTGATAGACTAATATTAGGTGCAACTTATAGGCTACATTTTATTTGAAAAAAAATATTTTTAGGGGTGGCTTGCCATACATGTAAACGGAGGGTAAAAAAGTAAATTCGCGAATACATCATTAAACGAGGTGTCATTGAATAGGTTTTTAAAAATGAAACAGAGGTTTCTAAATGCATTTTTTGTTGAAATTAATATTTTTTGAGATATACACTTCTAAAATCGTGAAAATGTCATACCACGTGACAATGTGAGATCTTGGTTGACTTGCGGTGAAGTCTTTTTATTTTATACTCTTTACGTACGGTAAAACACTCAATAAATTCTCAAAAACCTTCACAAATTATATAAAGAAGCGAAGAGCGAAGGCGAAGAGTTATATATTTCCATAAAAAATTATAAAAAGCACTATAGACATGCGCATATAATTATGAGCGGTGCTGCGACCGTCATTTTTCTAAACTTTTGTCGTGCGCCTCTAAAAATACAGAAATTAGTAGCCCACGCGTGCGAAGCCACGGGCGGAAAGCTAGTACTTAATAATTTAAATTAATGTCATCAATTATGAAATGGTTATGGACTTTTCTTGTCTGAAATAGTGGATTTTATTTTTTATTTATTTTTATAATTAGATATTTTTAAGTATGTTTATTTACTATTTAGATGAAATCAAAAAGAATAAGGTATAATTATGTTACATAAAAACGGTTCTAATGAGTTAATCTTAAAAGATAGACATATACTGTCGCAGACATTTTTGTAAATCATTTCAAGAGGAATAATTCTTTTATACATAATTTTTTGGTATCTTGAACCGTTTTCGCAGCGCACGCAACGGAAGCCCTCAAGCATGAATAATTTTCCCCGTTTTTTTCACATTTTCCATTATTTCTTCGCTCCTAATAGTTGCAGCGTGATGTTATATAGCCTAAAGGCTTCCTCAATAAATGGTCTAATCAACACTAAAATAATTTTTCAATTCGAACCAGTAGTTTCTGAGATTAGCGCGTTCAAACAAACAAACGAACAAACAAACAAACAAACTCTTCAGCTTTATAATATTAGTATAGATATAATATATCGATTGTATGAGCCTCCGTTTTTTTGAAGAAATCTATAGAAAAAACAAAGGATTTCGTTGATAATTATAAAAAGATATGTTTTTCTAAATATAAATGAGAGGAAACGGTTAACAACTTTTAGTTATAAATACAACTTGGTGTTGGGTGAACAAGGTTTCTATGCTTTTCCCACATTTTAAGTTGTTTTTCCAATTGCTTGAGTTTTTATCACCAGTATGGGTCGAGTCGAAAAAACAAGTAAGTATAACATTTTTCTTTTGAAGGTTTGTTTTGTAATGGAAAATAGGTATTAATTTATTTAATTGAAAAATTTTGGACGGAAAAATTAATTTGATTTGAGATAAGAGCCTAAAAACAGTTGAAATAAAACATGTTTTTGCTTGTTTTTTAAATGTTTTTTTTACACAGCAAGCAATGCTAAGTAAAAATAATTTAAAATATTATCACCTGATTAAATCAGTCATTCGTAATAATTAAAAATCAAAACCGTGGGTATCCAAGTCCATATAATTTTAATAAATCTTTGAAAGGAGGTATCATAATAGTTATTTTTTCGTTAGTCGTTTTCTCCCAAAGATTAAAACGAAAAGGGTAGATTCGCGTCCCTGTTATTGCCTGGTGCGAATGGTTCTTACACTGCGTCAAGTAGAACGACATTTTATTTCAAGTCTCTAGGGTTCGAACCCCGAACATCTAGGCGCGTCGTTAACGCGCCACCACTGAACCAACGAGGTAGTCAAAGAATACTAAATCTTTTTAATAATAATAATATAATAATCAATTTATTTCAGGCTGTTTGCCAATATGATAAGTGTAATTACAAATGATCTTAGAAAATAGGTTTAATACATAATTAATTATTACCTTTAAATACATAATACTATACATAATATGTACTTTATTAATTACTAGCTTTCCGCCCGCGGCTTCGCACGCGTGGGCTACTAATTTCTGTATTTTTAGCGGAGCACAACAAAAGTTTAAAAAAATTATGGTCGCAAGGCCGTTGATATATGCGAATATCTATAGTTTTTTTTATAATTTTCTATGAAAATAGGTTTGACCAAAATAACCTAACACTGCGCGCGCGCTCTTTCAAAATACAGAAAAATTGTAGACCACGCGAGTGAAGCCGCGGGCGGAGAGTTTGTTATTTTTTGAAGATTTTTAATAATTGATTGAGTGTTTGTAACGTCTTGGGGTATTTGGGGTATTTTTATTTATGATTATGCTTTTTTTTATTATTATTTTGTTGTTATGTTAATACCCCAATAAATGTATTTTCTTTCTTTCTTTCTTTCTTTCTTAACCTATACGTTAAGAGTAAGTTAAAATCTCAATTTGTTACGTGCTATGACATTTTCACGACTTTAGAAGCGTATATCTCAAAAAATATTTATTTTAGCAAACAACGCTACTTGAACTTAACTTATTTTTTTACCCTCCGTTTACATGTATGGAAAGCCATCCCTAAAATATTTTTTTCAAATAAAATGTAGCCTATAAGTTGCACCTAATCATGGTCTATCAACATGTGAAATTTTATCAAAATCTGTCCAGTGGTTATTGCGTGATTGACGAACATACAAACAGATAAACAGACAAACAGACAAACAGACAAACAGACAAACCGAAAAAAAAATTCTAACCATGGTTTTGGTATCTATAGAACATACATATAGCATACCAATTACTCTTTTTGAAAAATATTCAATGTACAGAAATGGTTCGGTTACTGTTTTATTATATGTATAGATTATGTATTTAATATTTTTACATTTCAGTTTGTTCATCCAAATATGACAATATTTATTGAAATATATATCATAACATACACATATTTTAGCCGACTTCAAAAAAAGAGGTGTAGTTAGGGGCGCACGTATTATTTATTAAACAATATATTCCTCTTAAAACGTCAGGATTAATATTAAGTCTACAATAGAATTCATGTTTGGAATCTTGCTAATTTTGAACGCGGTCCTGTGATTTGTAATAATATATATTTTATCACGAAGCTAAATTTTCCTTTTTATTTAAATTTCTTTATACTACTTATATTTTAAGGAAATTTATTTCTTCACGTCAGGCTTATGTAATAAACGGTCCCGTAACTAATATGGTAGCTACGCCTCTACGAGTATGCTATATACTATAGTACCTATAATTTTATATAAAAACTAGCTGATCCGCGCGGCTTCGCTCCCATAGCATAATATTATATACTATCTATTTTCCAGGATAATATATAGCCTATGTTGTTTCGGAAGAATCCCTCTAAGTAATGGTAAAAGAAATTTTGAAATCGGTCCAGTAGTTTTTGAGAATATTCAATTCAAACATACAAAAATACAAAGGTTTCATCTTTTTAATATTAGTATAGACTATCATATAGAAATAACTAGTATTTTGTTAAATGGTTGACGAAAACCTCTAAAAATAAAAATTAATATCTCAACGTAGGCTTATTCTTATTTACCTAAAGTTTTTCCTTTAAGTATTCATAGAAAAAATGGTGTGTAAATAATACCCAAACAAATAATTTAAAATTATTTCATTAAGTTATCAACTTTAAAATAAAAACTTACAAAATATGAGCAAAAACAACATCTCTTCCACAATTTCTTATCGTGATTTGCGAACAGTTTTAGGAATTCTAATTATTATTGATGTGTTTTTGATTACATCTATATAATTATTCAATCGATCGTTTTATATTTTATAGTATCTTTAACTAGCTGGTATCCCTAACTTTGTTTGGATCTTTTGAAGTATTCTATGAGTCAAAAAAGGCAAAAAAAAATAAAAAATAGTTTCAAAATATAACAAACTAGTTCTGCCGTTTCAACCGCGTATATCTCCTCGGGTTAGGTCAGGTTGTCCTTTTTCGGGTTTTAAAGAATCTATGTACAAAATTTCAGCGAAATCAATCCTGTAGTTTCGGAGCCTATTCAATACAAACAAACAAATCTTTCCTCTTTATATTATTAGTATTAGTAAAATATAGATTTACAAATACTATTGTATATATGTAAGAAGTATTGAAGTATTCAACGGTCAATTAATGTGTGCGAGGCTCAAACAAACTTTTTGGTTACATTATATCTGTAAAGAAACAAGTTTACGTGTATTTTGTCAAATCACTGCTTAACATACAACAAGTCACAATTTTGTATAAATATTGTTTAAAACTAGAGAAAGGTCATAGGATAGGTTCGATCCCGGCAATCGCAAGGGAACGGATATACATATACGCGGGTGGAATCACAAGGCACAGTTAGTTTCATTTGTCATAAATGAAAAGCTAGAATTGGGAACATAAAATTTCAACGTGTCATTTGAAAATCCTTATTTGCAAGCCTGGAGTTTTGCTATGAATAGATGTTATTCTATAATCTATTTTTATTTTAACTCGCACAAAAAGAATATTTATGAACGACTAAAGTGTATTCATGCGTTCCTTTATTGTATATAAGTTATGAATGAATTATATTTAGACATTACTTACCGATAGCTTCTGCCCGTGGCTTTGTTTGCGAGTCTTCCCATAAATTATCGAATAAAGTAAATATATACGAAGTTACGTCATTTTAGGGAATATTTTTACGTCTTATAGAAGAACTTAAGAATAGATAGATACGCCTTTCTGCGTATTTATACTTTGTTACCGACTTCCTGATCAATTTTTATTTAGATGCGAGTAGGATGATCAGCTATACCCTGCCAAATCGAGATTTTTTTACGTCTCCACCGGGGATCCAACTCAGGACCTCTCGGTAGTAGGCTTTAACCACTGAACAAGAGGAAACCATACGCTATACGTATTAAGGTTGGAGTACCCGGTCTCCTTCAACTAAACGCAAAAGATGGCCACGCGCGGATATCGGGTTTCCCCATGTAAAAAATAAATAAAGTTTATTTAGATATATTTTCAATTTTGACATCAGAGGCATAATTTAAAGAATTGTGAATTCGAAAATAGCAGTATTTGAAAAAAATAACTAAATTAACCTTTTCTATTTCGTTATAATGGTCGCATATTAATGTAACATCAATATTTTCTTTCATTAACTATATAATTAAATTAAAAATAACCGATAGTCGACCACTAACCGTTGTTTATTAAATCTAGATTAGTAGGTAATTAAAAAAACTAAACAACAACTAATACATTAATATATTCAAGCGCATAAACAATATTATGTACATATGATTTAATTGAATCTATATAAACGTAACAAAAATACAGTTGGACACATTTTAAATCGTAAGTTTACCGAAGTGCTATCTATGAGTCAATTTTAAAAATCGGTATACGTCAAACTCTTTTCAGTAAGGTGTTCAATAATTCAGTGGGTTCATAGGTCCCTCATTCAAATACGGAATATAAATGATGTATGTATTATGAATACGGCTGGAACTCATAATACAGTTACAACCGTGTCTTCATACGAAATAAAAATAAAAAAATAGTTGTAAGATATTGGAAGGGGAGATCGCGCGTTGAAAATGTACCAAGAAAGGGATGGGTCTGTTACCTCCTCGGAGAAAAACAAATTCGAGGCGTCTATCAGTGAACTGAAGAAGAAGTCATTTGTGACGGCCGCTGACTTGGAAAGCTTTGGTAAGTCTTGGTGGTCGATTTGTGAACCGATTGGTTTAAAATGTTGCCTTTATATTACAAGTGAATAGAACAACGTCTTTAAGTAATTACAAATCTGCATTAAGATTTTAGCACTGAACGCTAATTCAAATGGAATAGTTAGATTTTAGTTTAATTAAAATCGATGTTGTTAGGGGAAATAGAAACAAGAGATTCTTACTTTTTTAACCGACTTACAAAAACAGGAGGAGGTTATCAATTCGACCGTATTTTTTTTTTTTTTTATGTATGTTACTGCATATCTCCGGCGTTTATGGACCGATTTGAAAAATTTTTTTTGCACTCGAAAGAGTAGAGTTCATGTGTGGTCCCATAGAAATTTGGTTCAAGTCTGATCATCCATGTGGAAGATATTCCAGGGAACTCCTCGAAAATCAACGGAATAAGCTCTGCGGTTAAGTTTTAATGATGTATATATCAACTGAATTGAGACTAGATGATGTGATTACCCTTCACAGGACACTGAAAAGGATAAAATAAACATTTTTGCCAAAAAATAGAACCGACTTCCTCGCCTGCCTCGCTTGCCTTATCTATTTTCAATTTAACAAGATTTTGCACCGACTTTGTATAGATTTCAACAAAAATGAAATAAAAGTTATTTTCTACTTTTTAGAGCGAGGAAGTCGGTTCTATTTTTTGGCAAAAATGTTTATTTTTATTCTTTAGGATTATTGAAATTAAATTAAAATATTCTTTTTTAATTTTATGACCTATAGTATTAGAAGTTGTAGTAAATAAGTAACAGGAAAACGTAAACAACTACAGTCTAGAAAATCGAAGACGCTACCCCACGTAGAATATTCTTAGGTTTCATGCAATCTTATTCAATTTCAAAAAGTCGTATCGTATAAAAAGTGAAATCTGTTTGTACACTTATTGCTTACACCAACAACTTCATTCTTCATCGATATTTAATTAAATTATTTTTAATGATAAAAACACGGCCACATCATTTAAAAAATTGTATCCTTAAAAAATAACTGAATACTTTAAAAAACACAATTAATGATAAATAAATATGTACAAATAGAGGGCTGGCATATTGTTTTTAAGTACTTACAGAGTTTAACATTGGTTTTTAATGGAAGAATTTATTAATAAGTTAATAATAACTTGCAGTTTTTCATTGCTATCGCATATCACTTTTTTATATTGTTAGAAAGAAAGAAAGAATAAAGACAAGACATTTATTCAGGAGTACAGATGAACACATATTGCAAAAAGAAACAAATCAAAATTACAAATAAAAAAAGATATACATATATATATCTGGATTTCAACTAGATCCTTGTGACGCACGGATGTAAAAATGCGCAGAATGTGCATAAATGAAATAAAATAAGTGTAAGTTGCACTGAAATTAATTTTCAACGTCTTTTGCTGAGTCTTACAAATTAATCTCTTTGTCGAAAAAATCTGATGTTTGTGACATAACAAATCATGTGAACACGTACGGTATGTATGACGTACTGTAATTATTTTTAATTAATTATTCAACTTTTAATACAAATGGATACAAAAAAGTTTGTTATAAATTGGGCATTTGTGTCAAAATCAAAAAGATCATTATTTGTACGATTGTTTATTAAAAAAAATAATCGATGGTACTGATTTACACGTTTCTAGGAATGACTTTTTTTAGAAATAAAACTATTATAACAATCGTAAATATCCCGATGCATATTTGAGTCAACAAAATTTCGGTGAGTCTTTACTTATTTACAAAATTATTCTTCTTAAAGTAAACTATACTATTAACAAAACTAACAATCTAATCCATCAAAATATGCCCCTTAACCATATCATTATTTATTTACTAGCTGTATATTGCGGTCTCATTCGCGTATATCTCCAGTTCCCGTGGGATTTACGGTGTAAAACTATCCTATGACTGCTCTCCGGCTTGAACAATCTCTGTGCACAATTTCATACAAATTGGTTCAGTGGTTTAGGTGTAAAGAACAGACAGACATACAGACAGAGTTCCTTTCGCATTTATAATATTATAAAAAAATAAAATTATAAAATATTGTAAAAATATAAGAAAGGAAGTAATGACTCCTCTTTTTTTTCACATATCCCTTTTACTATCTGTCTCTCTTTGCGTTGTTTTTCAAGCATTTCTTAAGATTACACGAATACACTAAACGATCTACGTGAATTGAATTTGAGTTAATAATAACTTTTTGCAAAAAAATAGAACCGACTTCCTCGCTCTAACAAGTAGAAAATAACGTTTATTTTATTTTTGTTTAAATCTATACAACGTCGGTGCAAAATCTTGTTAAATTAAAATAGATAAAGGCACCGACTTTGTAAAGACTTAATCATCATAATTTTTTTTTAATTTACGTCCTAAATCTAAAATAGTAGTAATAGTTAGTACCTGATACTAATTACAATCTAGAGTAAAAGACTAATATGTAAATATGTAATATTTTTCTAACCTAAATTTATAATTAAATTATTCTTTGATAGTGTTCACTGTCACCTAGTGTCTGTTAAAGAGAAGGCACTTTTTTCACTTGCTTTATAACATTTCATACTAACGCAACAAATTTACGCAACGCAACAAAATTATTAATTTAATGAACGCAACAAAATTATTCACAAACCAGTGGTTAAAATTCTTCTTAAAATGTGCGTAATGAATTTTCATATGGAATAGGTATTTAAATTCATAATTGGGATTTCGACTAATATAAAATTTTCCATATTTATGACTTTCCAAGTAAGTTATGGAAAATAACTATTAATAGATTATTAATTACGGAACAATTCTTTAGTCCGAGCTATTTTTGAAAGCTTTTAGATTTAAACTAGCTTTCCGCCCGCGGCTTCGCACGCGTGGGCTACTAATTTCTGTATTTTTAGAGGAGCACAACAAAAGTTTAAAAAAATTACGATCGCAGGACCAGTGATATATGCGCGTG
>LQNK01001544.1:240470-254245 GCA_001586405.1 Phoebis sennae
TATTAATAGATTATTAATTACGGAACAATTCTTTAGTCCGAGCTATTTTTGAAAGCTTTTAGATTTAAATTAATATATACTAAATTTGTGCGTAGTTACCTGAATTTAAGTATGTATCTACGATTCTACCTAAATATACCTACGATAAATTCGTTAAACACGAAAGCTTTATAATAGGTCCTTTGATCATCGCTTTCTTTAAAATATTATTAAATTAATTTATTACACGATATACCGTGCGATTTCGTTCCACTACTATTGTTTCACGAAGAATTATTCAAATCGGTCTGGTAGATTTTGTGTGAAAACAATACAAACATAATAGGTAAATAAGAAACTTGTGTGATTGAGCAAAGTGACTGATGTGAGTGTATATATTTTATAACTAACAACGTATATCTCGTAAAATAAAACCTACTTAGAAGCATCTATTTTATTTTTGAAGATCTATCCAAAGACATTCACTTAATGACATATTCGCGATTTTTTTAAACACTCCGTTTACATGTATGTAGAGTCACCCCTAAAAATATATTTTTTCAATTAAAATGTAGCCTATAAGTTGCATAGCCTAATATTGATTTATCAGCATGTAAAATTAATTATAATTATAAAAATCTGAACGATGAATTTGCGGTCTATAAAACATGGATACTACATAGCAATTACTTTTTAAAAAGTATTCAATGTACTGTATATAATATTGTGTATTGTATCACCCTAGCTGGTGCAAAATCGAAATAATAACAACAATTTTGTTACAGCTGACAATGACTTGACTCCCGAATATCTGGAGGCGTACCGTCGCTCGCTGGAGGATCCTGAGGGCTTCTGGTCTGAAGTGGGCCGCGAGCTCGACTGGACCAGGACCTGGGACCAGGTGCTGGACGACAGCAACCCACCGTTCACTAAATGGTTGGTATCTTTATAAGCTACAGAAGACTGGGAGCCGAGCATAGCATGATTGGGCCACGCTCGCACCGGTGTAATTACCACCCCCACAGCAGAAAACCGGCGTGACGCAGTATGCACTGTGTTTCGTACGGTGACCGGGTGTCCGGAGGCCTGTGTTCCCTTCCCATTCCTCTCCTGTCCTTTTCTAGTCCTCTCCCAAGTTCCTTTCATTAGTCCTCTCCTCTTATCCCCTCCCCTTCCTTCAAGCTGGCAAGGCATCTGCGACAGTTTACTGTTATGGATGTTCATGGGCTGCGGTCAGTCACTTTCCATCAGGTGAACCGCATGCTCCGCTTGCCCGCTGTTACATAAAAAAAAATACTAGCTGAACTGCGTGGCTTCGTTCCCGTAGCATAATGTTATATTTAATGCCTATAAAATATAGTGTATGTTACTCTTGGATAATACGTTATCCAGTTGTTTTTGAGCCTATGCATTATAATGAAACAAACATACAAAATTTTCCTCTTTATAACCTGTACCACCTTTAATTTAATATTGTAAAATAACCATTTCCCGCTGATCGAATTAACTGATTTTTTTAGGATGAATGACACTGCAATATCTTTAATTAAATTATATTGTATCTTATGTATACGTGAATAAAAATGTATTGTAATATTATGGTAGGTACTTTTAACTTCTGTTGTATATCTGCTGATATATGCGAGATTATTCCCAAAGGACTGATTTGAAATTCTGCATATCTATACTAATATTATAAAGCTGAAGAGTTTGTTTGTTTGTTTGTTTGTTTGTTTGAACGCGCTAATCTCAGAAACTACTGGTCCGATTTGGAAAATTCTTTTAGTGTTAGATAGACCATTTATCGAAGAAGGCTATAGGCTATATATCATCCCGATATTCCCACGGGAGCGAAGCCCTGGTGCGCAGCTAGTTTTTCTTATGAATGATTTATTTACCAGTTAACTAACGGATTTTTTCAACTGCAATTCAATGAAGTAATTTTGCGTTCGATGTTCGTAGAAAACATTCTAACACAATTAATATACAATTTCAGGTTCGTCGGGGGTGAAATGTCAGTATGTTACAACGCAGTAGACAGACACGTGCTGAATGGAAGGGGAGACCAGGTGGCCTTGGTGCACGACTCGCCTCTCACAGACACGGTGAAGAGAATTACGTATGCTGAGTTACAGAATCAGGTAGGATTCATAAAATACTAATGCCCGGTTCTTATAAGCGAGTCGTTTTAATTACGGACAGTATCGTACTAAAGCGTGTATAATGAACGTAGCGCTAACATAACCATCAAAACTAACGATTGGTTGATTAAAATCGCTGGTATTCGAAAACGATTCGTATCTGTTATAACGTTGCGTTGTATATAGGAACGGTGCCTAAGAATTAACGTTTTTAAATCTATACAAAAGATGGGATACTAGCGATATTTTTTCAAATTCAAAGTTTATTTTCCAAAGATGATGATAGATGGCTACTTCCAAGGCTTTTACGTAATGGTACAAATTACAATGTTTTGCAATTTTATTTGATTTTATATTTATGTAGTGTTAGTGTTTTTGATCATTTATGAATCTCATTGTTCACATAACAAAAATAAATTTCTACACATCGTATTAGATGCTAATTAAACGCATAAATTATGTGATCATGCTTAATTTTGATAAATAAGCTTTGCATATAATATGTTATTATTATTTAAAGTTAGATTTAGACATTTTATGTTTACAAAAAAAGTAATAATAATATATTATGTTTTTGACAAGTATTGAGAAAATCATATAAATAAAATTATTCTTCTTACTTAGGTATCCCGTATGGCAGGAAAGCTGGCATCTCTTGGGGTGACACGTGGTTCCCGCGTTGTGATCTACATGCCACTTATTCCTGAAGCCATTATTGCCATGTTAGCCACTAACCGAGTTGGCGGTATTCACTCTGTTGTGTTTGGAGGTGTGTATAATACATTTCATAGCATTAGCATTTATATTTTAGTCATATGTTTAATGCATTTATTATATATTATATTACATATATATTTATATTATATCTAAGTGCTATATTTACTCGTGCAGTATTTATTAAGTATAGTTTGTATCTAATGTATATATTATAATATGTGTTTGTCTATTTTTCTACACCACCTCATAACGCGCTATTTATGTATAATTAAAATCCTAACCAAAGGCGGCCTGGCAGAGATCGCTCACAGCGATAAGGCTGCCTTTTTGGACCCCTATCTATATAAAATAAATTATAATTTGTATCTTTTTTTATGTAGTGCTAAATAAAGTGTTTGTATTGTATTGTATTCATTCTCTAAGGATAAGGGCTGTTTGAGATAACGGTATCGGTTCACTTAAATTAAAATCATCATCATAAAAAATGACAAAACCATATATAAATATTTACAATATCTATGTCAAAAACTGTATGGAAATATATGAGTAACTAATTATATTTTATTAATTTCGTTAGTGTAACATGTTTGTTGATTATTATGTAAAGATTATCCAGTTAACAATCAGATCGAACGGTACATTCTAATTATTCAATGATCTATTTTTAAAACGAAATAATCATTATAATTTTAAATTGATTCTAAAAATCACGTGCTGTTTTTTAACTATTTTATTGTTATGGCCTGTCGTAATTTGGTAATCTAATACAATACAATACTGCATATGCCATTTAAATAAATTACAACTTACGAAGCGACGTAACAAAATCAATTTAGTTTATATGTGATTGAATTAATACACACATTACAATTTATTCAAAGTAAATTAAGAATTCGCAAACGTCATTTACGTTTTCAGCATGACGTGGTGATTAGTATTTGTACAATAAAATCTTTTATTATCTCAGGTTTTGCGGCCAGAGAGTTAAGAACAAGGATAGAGCACGCAGAACCAACAGTAATTATCGCAGCAAGCTGTGGCGTTGAACCAAACAAGATTGTAAGGTAAGTATCGTCATAGTACATTTAGCTCATTATACAGAAAAATTATAAATTCATTTCCTCTTTTTAAAGAAATTGATTAAACACTCAAACGGCCGTTTTCAATATTCTATCCATCCCTTGTTTTGCTCACTAAAGACAGGCAAATCTATCTATTTGCACTTACTTTGATTTCAATATGCTGTCGACGGATAGCTTTTGCTTTGAGTTTTGTTTAATCTAATGTTATATAATCTGAGATTACAATTTACAATCTATCCATAATCTTTGATACATTATTTTAAACGGCCGTTAGTTAACAAAGAAGGTCGTCATTTATAAAAGTTATTTTCAGGTACAAAGACATATTAGACGAAGCTCTCTGTCAAAGTTCACACCAGCCTCGAGGATGTATTATTTATCAAAGGAGGAGAGTCCTAGAATGCCCAATGGAAAGAGGGAGAGATATCTGTTGGGATGAAGCTATGGAGAGCGATCCTGTACCCTGCTTGTCACTGGAAGCTAATGAGCCACTTTATATTTTATATACATCAGGTACTGTGAAATTTAATATGGATTTGGGTTAAGTTATATATTAGTACGATAGGTATCTATTTTATACGTCGCATATAACGATTACTAGGCGATTGTATGAAGTGTTTCAAGGCTAAACCTAGGTAGAGTTAGGAGACGTATTATGCATATTTTCTAACTGAATTAACAAAATCCCTTTCAGAATGTTTACGTGTCCTCTCGTTTACTTCTGACCATTTTGATAACACATTTATAATTGTATTTAATTTAAAAATCCAAATTTATTAATAAGAACATATATCAGGTTAGCATAATAACTTTTTGCCAAAAAATAGAACCGACTTCCTCACTCTAAGAAATAGAAAATAACTTTTATTTTTGTTGAAAGCAGTGCAAAATCTTGTGAAATTGGAAAAAGATACCGACTTTGTATAGATTTAATTTCAATTTAGTTTCAATCAGAAACAGTCAACAGAAATCATGTTGTTAGCTTTAAGCTTTAAGATTTATTCATTCATTCATTCATTCATTCAAACAGTCAAAACGCTTTATCTTACACTAATTTCCCATTCAGGCACAACAGATGACCCCAAAGGTCTCCAACGACCGTGCGGCCACGCGGCCACCGTGTGCTGGTCGATGCACTCCATCTATGGCCTGAAGCGTGGAGTGTGGTGGGCAGCTTCAGACCTTGGCTGGGTTGTGGGCCATTCCTATATTTGTTATGGACCACTTCTGGCTGGACTCACATCTGTGTTGTATGAGGGCAAACCTGATAGGACGCCTGATCCTGGACAGTATTTTAGGTGAGCTATCATTTCTTAAACTGATATTGTCAGAAAATGTATGGAATCGATTTACAGATATGTTATGACATGTTGCGTAGGTTGTTTTTTTCGAGCTGTAAAGTAATAAAATAGACAATGAGCAATCTTGAAACATTTATATTATAAAATTTTTTAAAAGAGATATTATTTCCAATATAATAATCCAACCCAAAAATTTCCAAGTCAAACCTGAAAGAATAACCAACGTTAAATAGATGTTTTACATAGACGTGTAATTTACTGTTACAAACATTTTAAATCAATACATATTAATTTGCAAATAAACATGTGCGAAATGCAAATGTCATTGTGTACATCATGCCGAAATGTTTGACGTATTGAAAGCGGAGAAAATATAAATTGTCATTCTTATCATTTGCTACCATTTTCAAAATCGTATTCTTAATAAAATTAATTATTTCACAGAATAATCGAGCAACATCGAGTGAATGCACTGTTCACGATCCCCACGGTGTGTCGGGTGCTGAAGCGCGCTGACCCCAACGGAAAATACTCCAGAAGGTACTGCGTCAAGTCGCTGAAGACTGTGTTCGTAGCTGGAGAACATTGCGACCAGGACACGAGAGTAAGTTCATATTACTTATAAAATAAATGAAATGAAATTTAACAGGTATTTTTTCTATAAAATTTATAGTCACTGAATAAGTTTTTAAAAAGAGTGGGTAATATAATTGTCGAAGCTTTTGCCAGTGCATTACACTGTATTTAAATATAGAATTAATAAGTAACTAAAAAAGTTTATTTATATTACAAAGTCCAAAGGATCCAAACGCCTGAACACCCCTTTGAATTCATATATTTCTAGGAATGACGAATAAAACGGCCAAACATTATTACACCCTTTAAGTTAACTTCAACTGTATAATATTTTAGAGTTAGACAATAATGCAATTTCTACGTAACCTTTCCTGAAACTAAACAATTTTATTTACACGATTTAAATAAGACCTCGCTTAATTCGGTGCGAAACGTGAACAATAAGTAAATTACAATATTCATTTAAATTAAAGTAAATCACTATCTATTGTGACAACAAATGAAATTAATTAAAATAAAAAGTGACATCATTACCGTTACTGAGGCCAAAGGGTCATGTTTGTGGCTTGAATAATGACTTTGTCATTTTGATACTAGAATGTAATTTGTTTTTTGAAGACACAGTTTCATTATTTTATTATCTGTACGAAAAATTTTTTCATTGTTTTCAATCTTAATAATAAATAATCTAATAAAAAAATAATAATATTACATGACGAAAATATTATTTAATTTTAAAGGTTGGTTGATAAGTATTCTCAGTAATAGGGATGTTTCCTTTCAACTTCATTATTAAGTCAATCGAGACAATACAAATTTCTGCAAACACTATTGTACGTAATCAAGGGATGGAGGTAAAATTTACGCGAAATCATTCTACTAATATGATAAATGCGAATGTTTGTGAGGATGTATGTGTGTTTGTTACTCTTTCACGCAAAAACTACTGAACCGATTATGATGTAACTCGGTATACATATAGGTAAGGGTTCAGAATAATATATAGGCTGCTTTTATCCATGAGTTGCCTCTGGATCAGCGGGTAAAACCGCGAGGCGCGGCTAGTATGTATATTATACATAATTAAATTCAGTCATTATAATTTAATTAAATTACTTAATGGTTAATACCCGTTCAGCACATATATGCAATACAAGCTTATGCGTTTATAGTATGTAAATGATTGAACTTTGCTTTCACTGAAAAAACAATATAATATTTTTAAGTGTATGCTAAATTGTTATATTTCCTTTACCTACTTACATTGTAATTGTATAACCTAAGTAGAGTACATAATACCACAGATAATATAATACTATAGTATACTAACTAGTTTATTTGGTTATAAGACGTAGGAGTTGGGAATGGAAGTACAGAATAGTCTCTAGTGCTGAAGAAGTTATAAAATTATCATAGAAAGTTATTCGTATAATGCTGTCTTGTTTTTGTCTTTCGTAAGTTCATTCGCGGAGGCAAGATAAAAGTAATTTGCATGTGCATTCTAAAGTATTCGGCCCGTTAAAAATTAGACTAATGGTATAAAAAATAATACAGCAAATTATAAATGAAAAACATATTGCACACGAAAAAATATAACCAAAATATTATTTTTGATTAAACCAATGTTTACAGCCAACATTAACATTGAATACCAACAAACACAATAAAACGATTTCCAAAAAGCGTTCTTCATTATTTTAATCACGTAATTCAAATTCAAATAACTTTATTTGCTTAATAGTTACATAAGGTATCGAGTAGTTGAATAAGTCTTACACATACTGTAAGTTAGGCATGCAAATGTCCATTATATATATATAACTATAACTATAACTAGCTGTGTCCCGCGGTTTCACTCGCGTATATAGCCCGATCCCGTGGGATTTCCGGGATTAAAAGTATCCTATGCCATTCTCCTGGTCTTAAGCCCTCTGCCTACGAATTTTCAGCTAAATCGGTTCAGCCGTTCTTGAGTTATAAGTGAAGTAACTAACACGACTTTCTTTTATATACATAGGTATCTGATGACAGTATCTTAAAATAAATGACATTTCAGCATTGGGCAGAGCGTATCTTCGGAGTACCCGTCCTGAACCACTGGTGGCAGTCAGAGTCTGGTTCCCCCATCACCGCTCCGTGCCTCGGGTATGGAGTCAAGGGGATCAGGCCACATTCTGCGGGTTATCCAGTACCGGGTTATGACTGTAAGTATTGCTACCTGATTATTAGATTTTGAGTCTGTGGAGGATTATTCCACCAACGAATAGGGAGGATCCTCGACCAGTCCGAAGCACAGGACTGTTAGGCCCCAAGGATCGGTTTTTGGAAGTGGTTATATATGTTTAGCGAAGAAAACATTACAATACCGCGATTTAGAAATTGTGTCATCACGTGACGTCACAATTAATTTCCATTTCTTAGTAGGAAGATGTAAGCTTTGAAGAACATAGTAAAGTAACCCTAAAGCACTTTCGTGTCCTAAAGAGAAAATATGAGTCAGATAAAAAAATAGTTACTTTCTGATCAAAATTAAAAAGTAATCATTTAACTCAACTACTGGATCAATTGAAACAAATAGGTATCAATAAAATTATGATAGGTATATTATATTAAGGAAGGCATTATGATACTATATGGGTACCTAAAGTCCTGACTTTCTGCGCTCCCTGGAGCGCAGCTAGTCATTCAATAAAAACTATATAAACTGAATTAATCATTCGTAAGTGTACAACTCATTTGTAAGTCACAGATTTTCTAAGTGGTGTCCCATTTCGACACGCACATTTGCTTATTATATCTTTACTTCCTTATATTTAATCTTATCTTCTTTTTTTTTCTATTTTATTCTAGTGTATTGTGTAATTTGTAACTGATATTTATGTATCTAGATTGTGTGTCGAAATAAATGTTCTTCTTTCGTTTCTTTCTTTCTATAATTTTAACAATATGTACAATTCTTATCATACTAAAGTACCCTTTTTTCGTTACAACAGTAAGAGTTCTCAGAGAAGATGGAACGGAATGCCAATCGGGTGAAGTGGGCCGATTGGTCTCAAAGCTACCTTTGCCACCTGGTTTCTCGTCAACGTTGTGGAAGTCAGATGAGAGGTTCAAGAAAATATACTTCGAAAACTATCCAGTAAGTACTTATTTTTAATTTCAATTCAATCTTTTTCTTAATGGCAGTGCTGTGTTGCCACAATTTTGCCAATATCCCGTTGTGAATAGACTACAAATAGAAAAAATTATAATACAACAGCAGGGTCTATCAAGAGCGCAGATGTCCAAAACAAAAAGAAACACACAAATCACTATATATACATTAGTATTTATTTTTATGGACATTTTTTGAATGTATGTAAATGTGGACCATGATTTGAAATAGTTATAAAGAGTGGACATCATTAGAATGTCGCAGCGAACTACTGCTGAACTGAACTTTTTGTTTCTGTTATTAAATATCAATTTGAGTTGTATATTATTACCTATTTTATTCATCTACACAGAAAATAAATTCATACGTAGTCGATATTATACTCTTCTCTTCAAACAATAACGACCTTTATGGTTATATTAAAAGCTTTTAAAATGAACCATCCCGAATCCATATTATTTTGGCAAATTATAAAAAAAAACTCCGAAGCTTCAAATGTTTTCCGTTTGTTGTTCCTAATTCAAATCCTCAAATTTAAACTTTGCCAGGGCTTCTACGACACACAAGACGTAGGTTGGATCAGCGCAGAGGGCGCTGTGTGGGTGGTCGCTAGAGCCGATGACGTCATCAACGTGTCCGGCCACAGACTATCCACAGCGGCCATAGAGGACGTAGTGTTGAAGCACGCGAGGGTCGCTGATGCTGTGGTGGTGGGAGCGCCTGATGTGATGAAGGGAGACGTGCCATTGTGTTTATATGTCATGCGGCCGCCACAAGATGGTAAGTTTCTACTGTTAAGCCTAGTATTCCCATCCCATTCCTCTCCCATCGTGTGTATACCACAATTCTTATCCATATCCCAGTAGTAAAATGTAAGCTTTGACATAAAAAAATGTAGTTCGTAAACTATCCATCGCGCCTATAGATGAGGTGTCGAACCAACGCGAGTTGCTTATACTGGATGGGTATGCTTAATATCACATTGGGGGGCGCTTTGCCCTTGTATCTGTATGCAACGCGGCTCCTACAAGGAGTAAAGATTATATTTACATCACATGGACTACCTTAAGCCTTGTACGATCCAAAATTATAAGATAATTTTGCTTACGTACTCAATTTCCCTAGGATTCTCGGGATAAAAACTTACTTACTTACTGGTCCTGTAGTTTTGGAGCCTTTTCAATACAAACAATTTTCCTCTTATAATAATTCTATAATATATATTTTTTTATTTTATTTATTTATCATTTATTTCATTTTCACAGATGAAGAGATGGTAGCCGAAGAAACTGTAACACAAGAACTCATAGCCCTCGTGCGTCACTTGATCGGACCAATCGCAGCGTTCCGCAAAGCCATAGCCGTCCCCGCGCTCCCCCGCACCCGCTCCGGCAAGGCCCTGCGCGGCGCCATCGCTAAAATGGCGCGATCCCAACGCGTCGAACTACCCGCAACCATTGAAGACGCGTCCGTTTTCCCCGAAATCAAACTCGCTTTACAAAAATGTGGATTTGCCATTGACGCCCCCGATCCAGAAATCTCATAAGTTTATTTAGTTAATTTAATTTAGCAGAGGTACAGTAAATTCGTTGAAATTCGATTTGCTGCGTGTTAATATTTGGGGCTAATAATTTTATGAGATCTAAAATTATATTATAATACTATTTAATGTAAATAATTGTTTAGTGTTACGAAAGAATTAATTTTATTTTCACGCTACATAAATATCATAAGATTTAGTTCATAATAAAATTTGTTTAGTTATTATTTATGTTTTATTTGTTTCATACGTCCTCCTTCACTGATTATTATATGTATATTATTAACGTAGTAGTCGTCTTAAGGCTAAATGCTACATTATAAGAAATATAAAAAGATGCTGCAGTTTTTGATGTTAAATGAAATACTAATTGACATTGATTGCATTTACTTACTAAAAATCAAATTTAAAAGTCCTTGAGTCGCAATCGTAAAAAAGGAAAATACAACAGTACAATATAATATTATAAGACAAAATTTAAATAATTAATAATAGGGTATAGACCAAACATTAAAATAGTACCAAACTTTAATTCAAAATATATGACTTAAAGTTTACAATACAATCATACTATGAGGGTACTATAATATTTTTCAGAAGAATATTAGGAATTTTTTTAACAGCATTAACTATGTCAGAATGAAATAATCATCTAATAAACGTAAGTAACATAAAAAAAAATAGTGAACATATGTATAACTAGCTGTACCCCGCGGTTTCACCCGCGTAACTTCTGATTAAATGGCAACTCCGGGATTAAAAGTAGCCTATATGTTATTCTGAACCCTTACCTATATGTATACCAAGTTTCATCACAATCGGTTCAGTAGTTTTTGCGTGAAAGAGTAACAAACATCCATACATCCATACATCCATACATCCATACATCCATACTTACAAACTTTCGCCTTTATAATAGTAGTAGGATTAAAAATTTAGATTTTAAAATTTCAAATTAAATTTAATCATTTTTTAGTCAATCCTCCTTTTCTTTTCATATAAATGAATTTAGAACCGAAATTATCCTTATTTCCACGTGAAAAGAAATATAATTTGTTGCAAGTATATGGCCATACCTGCAGTAACCAATGTACTCTGTGATACCTGCTGTTTGGCAGTGTCAATAATATTTGACAGTTGCGTTGACTTTGATTAGTCAATCAGTGACGCAGTGCGGTGGATGATTGAGTCATTAGCGTTTAATTTTGTTAAAATTAAATAAACCGACAAAAAAACATCCGATACACAAACAGATACTAAATATTTTATATAGTTGCATGTGTTTGTAAAGTGATAACTGAAACCACTATCAAAATAACCAAACAAACCGGCTAAAAGGTAAGTTTCTTAGATTTATATCCGCTGCGATAAAAATTACGTGTATTCATGACTAACGTGAAATGTTATTCATTACTTGCCATTTCTTTTGAGTGAAAACTATACTTTTTGTATGCGATTAAAAGAAAGTGACTACATATTCATATACATCGTAATTCTCGGGAAATTCAAAGAATTGTAGATAACGTAATGATATTTTTATTGTTATCGCGATGTCGTGAATGATTAAGCCATTGTTTTCACGTATCAATGGAATATTGTCATGTTTCCTCTGTCGGTTTATGGCCAGTTAGCTCCCCCACTAAGCTATACTAGTGTTTTTGAAATTGGGACATGGCATCTAGTCACCTAATCTGCATTTAGACTTTTGGTTTTGATAATCAAAATTCAAAACTATATTGCTCTGTATATCGTATGACTTCAAATAAAAGTTTGTCAACATGTTATCTTAAACTGATTATAATAGCAGTGCTACAATGTTACTTTTTGTTTTAAATTTTATAATAACTAGTAAACTGTTAGTTTAATATTATGTGGCTAAATGAATAGTAGCTGAATCATAACATTATTAAGAACATAATTATCATATATATGCTATTATGTAATTAACTAAATTGTTAATAAGTATTAAATTATCTACTTTGAGAGAAACTTTGTTTGATGTCATTATATTTAAAACACTCAAACCTAATCAATAAACCTTTTAAGGAAACATGAAATAAATATGTTGGATATTCTATAATCTTATTAAGTTCTTTCTATCAAGTATTTAATGCATTAGCATTTGGCATAATGTAATGATGATATATTTTGTTCTTTTCTTGCGATACAAAACACAGCAATCTGCTAATATCCTATACTTTACCTATCAGTCTCAAGTCTGCACATATATTTATTACTTTTATTTGTTAAATGAACTGTAAAGTTATTAAAGCATTACTAAATTATCAAATGTTGTAATTATGTAGGGAATTTATTAATATCCTTTATATGTGTATTGGCTTCCTATTGCCAACTTGTCCTTATTATTATGTTTTACAACAATATTTAAAATGCATCCTATTGTTGTGCAGAACTGTTACACTGATAGCAACATTAATATTTTATGTTCGGTTTTTTGGACACAATTTACAGGATATAGAATTTGTGACAGGCCTAAGGTATTTTTGCAAATTTCAAAAGTCATTAATCTGCAATATATTTCTGGGAGTGTAGATAACATTTTGTATATGACAATGTCCTGTTACAGATGTGGAAAGCATCAACAGACGTAGCGCCACCACCACCAGCCGAAGCTGATGATTGGGAGACAGACCCCGACTTTGTCAATGATGTGACAGAACAGGAGCAGCGTTGGGGGCCGGGGGGAAGACATGTGGAGGCCATTGAGTAAGATATATACTTAAATAAAAGAATTATTAAATATTCAGGAATGTTTAACACTACGCCATCTAGTCCCAAACTTAGCAAAGCTTGTACTATGGAATCTAGCTAACTGATAGATATACTTAAATAAACTTTTTTCTGTAAATACAAACATAGTATAGATAAATGAACACCCAGACAAAGGAGATTTTAATGTTCATCACTTAAAAATTTTCTTCTCATGGAGATTGAATCCACACAATCCTGCATAATAGACAATTGCCATAGCTACTGCACCAATCAGGTATTATTAAATAAAATATTGTAGCTTATGTTTGTGCTATATACACAAACGTCTTGTTTGGCTTTGGTAGAGTCCCTCAATCATATGCATATGTTATTTTTTCTTCAATATTAGAGAAGATTTTGTCAATCATGACCATGCCATCCTCATAGGAAACACATAGAATGTAATTAAAAAAAAATAAGAGTAAAATTAAAAGTGTATAATTAAGATTCATATTTGTAATAAATTAATTATGCCTCCCTGATATAGGTGCTACTAGGAAATTATATTGTTTG
>LQNK01001544.1:267817-294702 GCA_001586405.1 Phoebis sennae
TTGTGATTTTTGCCGACTTATTGGGTTTTATCACTGGACCCTCGATATGTGCTTTTCAAAATATTTTTTGCTTTATATTCAATGTACCGTTGACAAACTTAACTAATTCTTTTAGTGTTTGAATTATTTAAAATAAATAGCAGGTAAATACGCAAACACATGCTTCGATTTTTTTTATTTACCAGATTGGAAGGTAGTCTTAACTGAGAAGATGAAAAAATGCTCAGTTTTAATTAGTCCTTAAGTGTCATGCTGTTATATTATCTTCTATGAAACGCATTTTTAAAGGCTCTTTTGAAACGTTACATACATATTTTAATTTTGATTTTTTTTCCAAAATTTCATTACAACACTTTTAACACCTACCTACACTTTGGCACTTAATAATTAAGTGAATGTAAAGTCGACGCACTAAAGCTAATCAACGTGTAACCTCAAATGGAATTAACGAACAATAAATATGTAACGCCTAAGTAAATAATCAATATTTATAAATGATTTTCATACGATTTGTATACCCGTAACTCGAGTATGGGTCTTGTTCGTCTTTTATATATGTTTATTAAAGATTATTCATATTTTAAATGTTTTTTTATTTACTTCTTGTGATATTAAATTAGATTAGTTATCATTCCTACCAATATTAGAATTGTAAGTTACTCTTTCACGCAAAAACTATTGAATTAATTTCTATTATTTTTACTTGAAACAAATTATTATTTGTATAATATAGTATTCTATATAATGATATTGTAATTCGAAAATAATAAAACGATACATTTCAAACAAACAAAATATTCATGCGAAGTCGCGGAAAAAAGTTAGTGATAATCAAATATTCCCGGATGTTTCATGTCCTCTATCTGAAATTAAATAAGACTTGTTCAAAAATACTTTAGGGCCTACCATAATCGATACCGCAGGGCATAGACTAGATCCTAGAAAATTAAAATATTTGTCACATGTTATTATGGTACAGCAGGCAAAGATACGTCTACATTTTTCATACAAGAACAACCGCCATTACCTTGACAGTTTCTAGATAAGATAAGGAAAAATAAAGCGAGAAGGCTAGATTGAATACACAACAAAATATTAATTGTTAAAAAGGACCAATTTATTGTTACTTTAGCAAATAAAATCTTGGTTTTCCTTCAATTATATTAAACGCATTAAAACTAATCAGTGAATAAGCCGTGGTAACACGCTGATCATTCGTTTTTCGAAATCGATGTCTTCTTGTAGCCGTTTGATTTTGAACTCGCCAGCATTACCCCATTTATAACCCCAGCTATTGACCGCTAGCCAGTAAGGCACCCCATCTTCTTCGCCGTAACCCATCACCTTCACACTGTGATAACCCACCAGCTTCCCATGTGTATGCACGTAAATACCGCTTTTGTAATCCCTAAAATCTTCATAAACCTTAAAAATAGCAAGCAATGGACCGTGTTCAGCTATTTCCCTCCGAATGTCACGTTCATCTTCAAACATCATATACATAAACTGTCCAAAATGTTTATCCGGCATATAATATACATCATCATCCTCGCAGACATGCTTACATTTCTGATTATCTGGCATAGAATCCTTACAATTAAATGTTACTAATCCGTTTCTCATGTAAAAGAATAATGCTTGTTCGGGAGACCCTCCACTGCAATAGTCTTTATCAAAACATTCTTTGCAACACAACAAATCGTAGTTTGATAAAAATAATTTAAGGGAATGATGCATCTTAGAGGTCACAGTGCATATTCTGTCAGATGCCACGCTTGCCGCGATTACAGCCCATCCTGAACTACAATTTGAGTCCTGTGTATATCTCCCATTCATGAAAAAACAATTCGTCCAATGTTCTCGTACATCAAACTCAGATGGTACATCACTTCCTGAATTGTTTAATTTAGCAGGAATGACTAAACGATCGATCTCCACGGTATTCATAAACTTATTGTCGATGAAATCGTTGTTTTTTATTTTCCACGAAAAGCCTTTCTTGTTAAAGTACTTGACGAATTCATCGCGTGGTAACTTCTCATATTTCTCTTGAACTTCGGGATCGATGCATTGAGCCCAGGAGAGCAAACTCAGCAGAACAATGACTGTGTACATTTCGAACCGCTCTGTGAACGAGTCTTCAGTTCCTATTTAAGTATATCCGTTGGTTATCGATTCTACATTTTTTAAAATTAAAACTATTTTACTTTGAAATATTTAGAAATTTTGAAATAATATCAACGGCATGATAAGTATGTTTATAGCTAGCGTTTCATTTTTTACAGGAAATTCAGAACATGTACCTAAACATGTAAAAAATAATGAAAAGGGTCGGTGAGGCTTTGTTAATTTAATGATTTATTTATTGATGTACATGTTCTGAATGTCCTGTAAAAAAATTAAACGATAACTATGAAACATCTTATATTATGAATAACATGTTAATTCTACGTGTCCAATCCTCGTTTATTTTTCACACTTAAGAAATAATTTTGTGGACCTCTGTAACATGTATCCCATATAAGAAATACATATGTTAAATAAATAAATAAATAAATAAATAAAATAAATGTTTTGTTTATAAAGGCACACGATTTTAAGTTCATATTCAAACACTGATTATTTGTCAAGTATGCACGAATGGGTTTTCTAGGTACTGCCATGGAGGTTCTTGACTGGTATTGGTTTCTGGTTACAGGAAATGTGTTTTTGACGATAATTGTACAGATGATCTTACATAATGTGGTTTTAAAATTAAAATCGTAAATAGAAATTGCTGAGAGGAGGAAAATTATTGATTTTGGGACCACCTCGTGTATCCGTATTTCCCGAGATTTGTTGATCTTTTATAAAGAACCAGAAGGACTATATACTAAAGTAATATACTTTTTGTCCTTTCCATTAAATTAATTAATTATACAAGGGAAATATAGAAAGGAAACAAAACAATTTGTTGTATTTTTTATATCATCAATGAACCTAAAACATTTCACATAACTAACAAATTTTTATTTTATAACAATTTTAAGGCTATAAAATATAATGCGATCTTGAAAAACTAAAATATTTAACATTTAATTGCATTTTTATGGCTTTAAACTAATATAAGGACTAATTCCGCACTACTTTCTGAGAAATTACCAGTAGGTATGTATAATATCGTGATTTTTTTGACATTGGGGTCTTTGGCTCACTGTTTTAATCCAGAAGTAGATGAACAGTTCCATAAACTTCCCCACGATGAATTTATTACATACTTCAATAAACTAAATTTTTCGTGGACGATCACGAAATATGATAACATCGACGATAAAGTTCTGGATTGTGTTGAGGTACGCAACATTTCCATTCCAACGAAGATATCGGAAAAAAATAAAATATTTTTACATAAAGAATTCGATAGTCGCACCAAGTGGCCGTATTGCACAGAGCACTTCTCTCCCCGGGATCAAGGCAAATGTGCATCATGTTGGGCCGTCACAACATCGGCGGTCGCTGGCGCACGGTCATGTATACGCAACTACTTTTACTCCACTACTTTTCCAGAGTTATCGGCCATGGATATGACCTGCTGTACGGATTGTTTCAGCAAAGACTTCTGTAGCGGAGGCTCCCCTGAACGGGCTGTCCTATTCTGGATTAAAAACGGTTTGGTTACTAATCAATGCAAACCGTATAATCTAAACGATACAACGTGTATAGAGGAATGCGGAGTAGAGGAACGACCCTATAATGTCAATAAGTACTTTGCTTATACTGCACACATCGTACCAGCTGATGACGTCCAACTTCGGCTTGAATTAGCTACGAGTGGCCCTTTAATAGCGACTTTCGCTCTCTTTGAAGATTTAAAAGATTACAAGAGCGGTATTTATGAACACACCCATGGCGATCTAGTGGGACATCATAGCGTTCAAGTGATTGGCTTTGGTGAGGAGAACAAAGTGCCGTATTGGCTAGTTTCGAATACTTGGGGATCCGAATGGGGTCAAAACGGCACCTTTAAAATTAAACGCTTCCAAAGGCTGTTGAACTTCGAAAGTCAAATGATAAGTGTATTTTCTGCTTCAAGATTCAGTCCATAGGATACGTAAGACGAGTCAATATATATTTTTCCCTCCATGTCTATTGGCCTCGCTGTTAGATTGATTTTATTTCAGTATATAGAAATTTCCTAAAGACTTCTTTTAAATGAAATCTGTTCTTTGCTCGTTGTTACTATTTAGGCAATAAACATATTTGAAAATCAATTAATGCCTTTTATTTTATTGTTTTAAATACCTACAGTGTTGAACCGTTGTTTTATAATAATAAACTGAACTTTTTTTTATACTGATACCCCAATAAATGTATTTTCTTTCTTTAACCATAATGTTGCATAGCCTGTCACTCAGTGAAGATGCATGCTTTCTAATGATGAAGGAATTTTTAAAAGTGGTTTAGAAGTTTTTGTAAGAAAACATTACAAACATATATGTTTCCTCTTTATTAGTTAATTAAGTATAAATAGTATGACTTGATATTTACTTAAATTCATTTTCAATACAAATAATGAATGCGATACGTATGATACGGGTCTGTGAACGCCAACTAAACTACCCCTAAAAGTGGCTGTACTATATAGAGATACCAGAAGAGATTTATGAGTGGCTAATCGAGTAGTGACAATGCCACTACACCATTCTAGTTTTTCGAAAAGATAGGATGGTATTTTATCATTGATGATACCGAATAACATGGAGGATAGATGGAGTTTTCGCATGGGTGACATCCTCAATATATTCCTTGAATTGAGTTAATTTGTTACATGTGTGCGTGGCGGAATATCAAAACAGTAACGAGCACAAGCATTTTGTATACTCTGGGCTACTCTATGTTCTAGATTCTCCTCTGTCTCAAGGAGGCAAGGTCCATAAACTAAATCAGTATAATTCCACTTAGACAGCCCGAGAGGCTCGTAAAGCTTAATTCGCATATCATGTTTCGATTCAATAACTCCAAGCTTTTTTGTGTACACTGTTGGTATGGCTAATAAATAAATAAATATCGCCACTAAGTAATTTTCTAATTTGATAGAGAATTGATTATAAATATATTTATATTTTTTGATAGAGAAGTCGGTACAAGCAAATTTTTGCTGTCTTCTGTATGTGACTCTCAAAGCGAAGAATTTTTGGATCAGGAGATCTAAAACTACAACAAAATTGCGTGCTTTCTGAACTCTTTCCATAGTATTAAGCACATGTATATAAGGAGCATGGTTCATAATATCCCTTATTACTTATTCTATTTCGAGACCCCAATACCGTATATTTGGATTTATTGGGATTAAGAGCAAGAGATACTGAGTGCCCAAATAGCTATCCTCTCAAAATCTTCATTGAGTTTAGCTACCGATATATTTATATCACTTAGTTTGAAGGAAATATATGCTCATACATCACCAGCATAGATGACACTGACAATGTTTAATATTATTGGTAATTTCAGAACTATACAGCACAAATAGCAAAGGACCCAGTACAGATCCCTGTGGCACTCCTCTTCTAACTGGCTTTGCTTCTGATCTATTAATAATGTATGTTTGTATTTAAGTATGAAAAACTTACATACAATTAAATTTTATAGGCGGCCTTCGTGAATTAATGGTATCAGTGTTTAAATAGGACCAGTAGTTCCGGAGATCTAAACATTAAATAAATTAAATAGTTCTTTATGAATGTTTTATTAACCCCAAAACAATAGTTTTTTGTTTGTTTATCTGTTTATACGTGCTTCAATTACGTAAAAATTTCTGGGCACATTTTGACAAATTTTTATGTGATGATAGAGATTAGGCAATTTATAGTTTATTTTTTATTAAAAAAATGGGGTGGCTTTTGTACATATATGTAATTGGGGGGATAAAAAATGTTGCCTACAAAAGTTAAATGAAGGGAACGTTATAAACAAAAAAAGCAAAAATTCAATAAAATTTAAAATATATTATACATATCTTCGAAAATCAAAAAGCACAACATTTAGGTACAAGAGTTTAGCCGCGGGCACCAAGCTAGTCAATAAAAGATAAATAGTCAATTTCAAGACAACATATTAAAAACACAAGATTATGCTCGTATAGTAATTTATTTTAACAACACAGAACGAACAATTTTGACATTAAGGACCGAAATTGAATTTAGGAATAACACCTATCATTTTAGTCTCAAAGCCCAAATCTTGTTGAAACCGTTTAATTTTGAAGTATCCATGATCACCCCACTTGTATCCCCAAGTGTTTGAAACTATCCAGTAAGGAATATCGTCCTCTACACCATAGCCGACCACCAGAACGCTATGATGTCCAATCAATTTGCCATGCGTGTGTTCATAAATACCACTCTTGTAATCCTTAAAATCTTCATAAAGAGCAAACGTTGCTATCAAAGGACCGGAGACAGCGATATCACGACGAATTTCATGGTCATCAGCTGGCATTACATACACCCGACTACCAAAATGCTTTTCACCGTTATAGAAGTAATCCTCATCGTAACATTCTTGCATACAGGCGGTATTATTAGCGTTTCTGGTATAAGACGGTTGGCAATGATAGGAAACCAATCCGTGTTTCAAATAAAACAGAGCAGCCCGTTCAGGGGAACCACCGCTACAGAAGTCTTTGGTGAAGCAATTCTTACAGCAAGTTAAATCCCAGGGAGCGAGTCTCGCGTCTAGCAACGGAAAAGGTCCTCGAGGAAACATAAAACATGACCTGACACTCGCTGCCGCAGCAACAGTGATGGCCCAACAAGATCCACACGTTTTTTGATCGCCTAAAATGAAATTAGCATAACACTCGTACCGCCTCTCTCTGGCGTCATATTCCTTCGGAACGTAGCCTTGGTAGCTTTCAGATTGCTTGATTGGAAGGGAAATATTGCTTACTTCGACGCAATCCAATATTTTATCGCCTAGGTTGTCGTACTTCTTGATCTTCCAAGAGAAGTTTTTACCGTTGAAATATTTGATAAATTCGTCATGAGGAAGTTTCCGAAACTGTTCGTCGACTTCCTGGTTGAAGCAATGTATGCAAGGGGCTAATACCAACACAAGTACGATTTTGTACATCTTGGTGGATTGTAAAGTATGCCCTGTGTTATAATTATTTATACTTTCCAAAAACCATTAAAATGCAATTAACTGTAAAGACTTCGAAGGTTACATAACATTCTTTTATATTTAAAATATTTTGCCAATGCTAATTGTTATTTGGAATGTTAAAAATGGTCAATTTATAAGTTGAAACAGCGATATGATGTTGTCATCGATAGTTCTGAACAAGAATTCGATGTTAAATATGTTGTTAGGGGAGGTAAAACGTAAACGTAACGTAACGTAGGTTAGGTAGGGACTAGGGAGCATTGTTTAGACATGAAATAGATAACGCCCACACGAAGTAAGTTCTACCCTCCGCCCAGAAGGTCATTGTGAAATTGTATAATAATGTCTACCGGACATTTACACTCCTATTACATAATTCCTGTCCTTTCCTCATCTCTTCCTTTATTAATCTTTCGCTTATTGAAGGAAAACAAAGTTTCGTTCCCTTCTAAAAATAGGAAGGCTTAGAGCAGATTAAAAAATCGTGTAACCATATTATAGTGCCTTATTTCATTTAATAACTAGATAATATTGTACAATGTTCGTCGTGGGTATTTAATCCAAATAGCCTGGTCTGAACGACGGAATGGCATAGACCGTTAAAAATTATGTTATAACCAAATAAATATAAACATAACATTGTCTATAACAGAATTATGCTATCACAGATTTGTCATCAATGGTCACCTTATGACAATGATAGTCCTGTCAAAAATGTCAACGGAATTCTTTGTAAATTTATCAGTAAACAAATTAAACCTTTCATTGGGATGTACCTCAAACTCCTGGTATTATTTATGTGTGTGTACCAATCAAAATGTGAACCGGACCGACGCGTGATCACAACGTTAAAATACTCAAAGTTTTATATCAAACCATTTGTAGTCAATGGAAAGCCGGCGATAGTCGGTGAAGTGCCGTATCTCGTATCAATAAAAGAGCCCACGAGGAGATTAGGTCACGGTAGAGTCATCTGGAAGAATCTTTGCGGCGGGAGCATCATTGACGAGAAAAGAGTCCTCACAGCCGCCCATTGCTTCGAAGGCAAGGACTTCTTTTACGCTAAACACCCCAAATTACTTCGCCTTGTCGCTGGCAGCTTTCGCACTGATCTAACTCACTCAGGACGAACAGAAACGAACGTAATCAACCAGTGGAGAGCTATCGACAGAGTAATTTTGCACAAACACTTCAATTTCCCGGACAATGATATAGCAATCGTGTTTGTCGATGCGGATTGGCACTTTATACGAAACGTGAACTTTATAACGCCTGCGAGTAACAACGCGGACTACCCTCAGACGTGTTTTTCTGCTGGTTTTGGTAGAACAGGTTATAGTTTGAGGGATCCAATATCTCCTACTCTATTGATTGCGCCAATTTATGTGTTAACAAGATGGCATTGCTCAAAATTGTGGGAGATGAATATGAATTCATTTGTTTGCACCGATTCGTCTGTGACTGACGTATCGAGAGGTGATTCGGGGGGTCCTCTAGCCTGCAAAGATACTTTGGATACAAGACAGCAGCATGGAAGGGATTTGTTAGTGGGCATCGTGAGCGGGAAGAACTTCGATAAAACAAGCTTGTACACGCGCGTGTCTGCATATCGGGACTGGATTGATAATAATAGAAGTACTATGTTGTTGAGTAATGCTGTTGTGGTTTTGATTACATTTGTACTGTCAATATATCATTTCTTTTAATTACTATCCTTAAAACATTTGACAGATTTAAAAATAACCTTTGAAAATCCTTCCGAAAGATAAGGAAAATCTCTTGAGTTTTTTTTTCGTTTTATTGTCAAAAGGTTATGTTACAAAGACAATATATTTTACGAAAATACATCGCTTAGTTTTCTAAATATGTCTTAAAACTAACGAATTATCTTAATATAGGTACATTAAAACTAACTTTTTAAATACAAATGTTGAATGGGATCTACAATTTTGATACGAAAATAATCTTACATGTTTTAAATAAAATACTTTTTAAAGGATTTTAAACGCGGTTTATTATACATTATTTTACATTATTATTTAACCCGACGTTTCGAGCACTTTACAGCGAGCGTGGTCACGGGAGACTGAGATGGCAGTTGTCTTCATGAGTGTTTCAAAAATTGTGTGTCTACCTCCATTTATTTCCCCGAAGATGGTATTTGGAAAACTGGTTCGGATTCTTGCAAAATTGACTTACAGTGTCCTCTTGTCTTTTGGTATGCTTGACATGGGGTTTTAAATTTTTTATAAGTGGGTCCCAGGTGTTAGAAAGTCTCAAACCATCTTCTCTATTGAATGTTTGATGTTTTTTAATTTCAATAGCCTCGCGTACCAGTCGTGGAAAGAATCTATTCTCACGAGCGAGGATTTGTGGTTGGTCAAAGCGAATGTAATGGTTTGTTTTGTCAAGAGTGTGTTCGCATACAGCTGACTTTGAGTGACGCCTGTGCTTAATATCAGCAATATGTTCATTT
Organism: Phoebis sennae; assembly: GCA_001586405.1. NCBI lineage: Eukaryota > Metazoa > Arthropoda > Insecta > Lepidoptera > Pieridae > Phoebis > Phoebis sennae. The sequence goes on from LQNK01001544.1 coordinate 277,437, forward strand.
AGTCGACTTACAATGCTTCGCTTAGTTTGACCTATGTATGAGAGGCCACAGTCACAGTCCAATTTGTATACCCCGGCATCTTGTAAAGGAATATTACTCTTCACTGGTCTCAAGAATTGTTGAATCTTCTTGTGCGGCTTATAAATAGTATTAATTGAAGCTCGTTTTAAGATCCTTCCAATCCTGTCAGTAACCCCCTTCACATATGGCAAGTAGGCTGGTAATCTTGGAACTGTAGGTGGCTTCATGCGGTTCCTCGGATGCTGTTGAGGTACTGGCAACTTGTTGCTGCGAAGGACTCGCTTCACATGCTGCAGTTCCCCGCTTAGATGGTCAGCATCACAGAGGTGGTTGGCTCTCTGAAACAGTGAAAGACCGACAGCAGCAAGTTGGGAAGGGTGGTGGTGAGAATCACCATTGAGATACCTATCTGTGTGGGTTTGTTTCCTAAATACAGTATGGCCAATAGTACCCGCCCGTCCCCTTAAAATATTAATGTCAAGAAAGGCTAGAGAGCCATTCAATTCTTGCTCCATTGTAAATTTGATGTTATTATTAATGGAGTTAAGATGGTCTAAAAATGCAGGTATGTATTCTGTGGGGAGTATAGTAAATGTGTCATCTACATAGCGCTTGAAAAGGCTCGGTTTGATCGGGGCAGAAGCCAAGGCTCTCTCCTCGAAGTCTTCCATGTAAATGTCAGCTACAACGGGGGAAACCGAAACCAAAAATCCTTTAAAAAGTATTTTATTTAAAATGGAAAGTACTCGCGTTAAAACAAACACAAGATTATACTAATCTTACATGTTTATTTAGGATTCCGTCTGACAAGTTACCCCATTTATCAAAATCGGGATTCTGTTTTATTGAATGTATTAGAAAAATGTTGTCGGTTATATTCAATTATATTGATGACTTCGCTCCCGCAGCATGATGTTATATATATCACTAGCTTATAAAATATAGCCTATGTTACTCGTGGTTAACGAATGGTGAAAGAATGTTTAAAATCGGACCAGTACTTTTTGAGCCTATTCAACAACAAAAAAAACAAAGCTTTTCTCTTTATAATATTATACTACTCGAGCTTCATGGTTTCTCCCGCGTATATTTTCCGTTCATGTAGAATTTTCGGGTTAAAAACTCTCATGTCATTCCTGGGGTTTTAGAGAGTCTCTGAACAAAATTTCATCCATATCAGTCATGTAGTTTCAGAGTCTATTCATTACAGACAAACAAATCTTTCTTCCTTATAATATTAATATAAATATAGTGTAGAAAAGTCATATTTGCGATTAAGAATAGCATAATGCAACAAATGGGTTCATACATGAAAATAGATCATCACAAAAATAATCCATTACATCAAAGGTCACATAGACTTTCCGTATTCATAGTGTATTGTCGTCCTATAATACGTCATGCATACGAAACACATTTGATTTGAATATATTAGTATAAGAATGAACGTTTAGTGCACCCATCAATGAATTGGCGTGAAATTTATTTTTATGCATAGGTGGGAAGTTTTTCAGAATATTATTATCTAGCCGTGGCAACGGGTTAGAATACGTGTGTCGCCACCCTACTTCTACTCGTGGGTGTTGTAAGATGCGACAGAAGGTATTTCTGCTGCATAACATCTTCGGCGATAAAAGAGTGGGAGCTGAGCATTGCACGGTTGGGCCAAGTTCGCGCCGGTGAAAGTACCACCCCTCAGTAGAAGATCGGCGTGAAGCAATATTGCACTGTATTTATTACGGTGAGCGGAGACCCGCAGGCCTGTATTCCCATCCTATCCTGTTCTACTCCTCTCCCAATTCCCCATCATTAATCCTCTCCTTATTCAAACTCCTTCAAGCTGGCAAGACTTTTGCTGCGACACTTTGATGTTGTTGTTCACGGGCTGCGGTCATTCACTTAACATCAGGTGAACCGCATGCTCAACTTGCAAGCTGAAACATAAAAAAGTCTACTCTACAGTAAAAGTAAAACATATGTTCTTAATTTTTTTTATGTATTTTGGGGACAGGTAAGTAATCAGTCTATTCTAATGCCTTGCAAGACCTAGACGTTGTTTTGCACGTATTTATGGAGAATCGAACTTAGGACGTTGCGGTTGTAATACTTAACTGCCAACATCTGAACCAATAATCTCCAAAAACTGTTTTAAAATTTTTATTCTTTAAATTAATTCTATATTTTTAAAAAGGTTTAAGTGGGATCTAGTCACTAAAATATCTCACGCCTTTTAAATATAGAATCGCTGAAAATTGACCTAAAATGCCTAAATCCTTCAAACTTTGAAAGTAATAGGTATTAACGAAAGATCCGCGAGGAATGTTACAGCGAAGTTATTTATAAGTATTCGACAAATGTATATAAATACAGTGACATAATATTGCATTTCTTATCACATAGAAAGCATTCGCAATAATGTAAGAATTCGATAATATTACAAATGTGCTCATAACATGATATTCGTACATACTTGATACATAGGTATGTTTTATTGCATTTTTTAACATAGTTATTTTTGTAAGCATTTATTTAGAATGTGTTTGTCGTGAAGTCCGCTTCAAAGGTTAGGTAGTCCATTACTAACAGCAATTGTGTTAGAAAGTAATTAAGGTGTACGTAAAATAACAGAATAGACATTCTTTCATATTGATTGTTCTTGGTCACTTTGTAAAAGAACAATCGATATTATTTTGCAAATTTATTATTCCAATCTCTCTGTCTCAAATATGCTCATACATCCAAAAAATTTAGAAGTTGTTAATTTAGTGTGTAATTACTGTTACCGACATTTAGTTTCATGAAGTTAGAATATTTAGTAAAAAACTGAAAGCTTAATTTAAAATTTAAAGTAAGGTAGCAGTGTTATTTTAGTTTACTTTTATTTTTTAACATGTTGCATATACCTATAATTGTTTGTTATATTTGAATACAACAAAATAACTTTGTAAATGTATCAACATAAACAAACGTTAGTTTATTTCTTAAATAAAGAGTAAGTATCTAGTATCACATAATAATCTATAACATGCTAGATTTGGTTTCTGGGCATGTCTCTTGTTGAATGATCAACGCACGTGGTCCTACACATTACATGAAAAGTAATTGCAATACTAGTTTCAAGAAAAGAAGACAAGGAAGGAATAAGATTTGGTATGCATTGTAATGTATTTTTTATTACACAACGCCCACCGTCCTTAAAAATACTTTTGCCCCTTCCAGATTTGGTGAGATCAATAAAAGATGTATACGAAAACGTTCAACAAATATTACACTTAATAGCGTTTTTTTCACCATCCTGTAGCGTAACAAAACCATTAACCACTCGAGTTTATCAGAGTTAATGAAATAATGACAAGCTGGGATTACAACGTGACGAACTGATAATGATTTCCGCTTCATAATGATAAACTGATATCATTAAAAGGTTTAATTAAGATTTTTATGTTGTGAAACTTCTAAGTCCTAGAAATCGTTTATTTTTGTGATTATATGAATTCGTTCTAGAGTTGGGACCGTTTTTTGGGTGTTTGAGTACCCCACTAACCAGGTTTGCATGTTGGGGTATAACAGGAAAGGCACCAGACGTTTTCAGCTTACTTCAAACCTAACCAAAAATGTTTCTAACTCTCGGAATAAATGTGTTATATTTTTAGTAGTTTTGCCAATAGAGAAGATTAAGACAAATAACAATATCATTTTAATTGAATTCCAGTTACTCTCAAATATGATACTTGCTGTGGCCTGGAGTTTGCTACTACTCCCATTAAAACTATATAGTAAGCCTTTATGATTAAGTAAAAAAATGACTATTCATAAGCACTTTGTAATAAGTTTACTTACATTTTACCCAAATGTATTTATTTTTTTATAAATAATTTTAAAGAGTAACGTGTTAATCAATCAAATGTTTTCTAAGTACAAATTGCAGTATACTGTATTGTACGAAGGTATAAAAGTTTAAATTGTAAAAAATACAGATAATGAAAACTTGAAGACTGAAAGCTAATGTTACGTGGTTAAGCTTTGATTTCAGAAGTTTGTACTGTTTGTAAACCTAGTAAGACTAAGAATACAAATTGTAAAATATAGGAAAGAGTACTAACATTTCTTTATTTAAAACTTTCTACGTTACGTAAGTATTAAGTAGCAATTTAAACATTTTGTCAAATATTTTTTAAGTTATTTTATTTATATTTTTATGTTTTATAACTAATATTTATAAGAATAATATAGATTATTCCTTCAAACTTTTTATTTTCAAACCATTATTTAATTTAATTTTAATGAACCAAATTTTATTCTATAGTATATATATAGTGCCTGTAAAACAAAAAACACAGCATCTAGTCTTACATACAATAAAAAAACTAAATAATAAACACATTATCGCCTTAATAATTTCGTATATTTACGTTAAAGACACAGTTTCCGTAGGCCAATCAAAATAGGCCGAACCTCAACCTAAAACATTAATTTATTTGTTGAAAATATCCCTTAATTCTTAAGCAAGACCACGTGACAAAGAGCAGCTACTTAGTATGCATAAGTTATATGAACTTGGTCATTCATCACCACCGTTCTTGAATAAACACAAAACTAATTACTTTGAAAAACTCAAACGAATTCTGAAAGCCATTAAGATAATGCAAGCAAAGTTTTGCAGCTTAAATTCGTGTGCAGTATTTTACGTGTAATTGTGAATTTTGTTGGTTTATGATAATACTTATATTAATTGTATAAAAATGTCTTTTAACAAATTTTTAGTCTCTTATTAAAGATGGAATGTCAATGAAATGTGAGCAACAACAAATTTCGGCCTGATCGTAATTTTTTTTTAATTTAATTTTAATACAATGCAACAAAGCGATCCAGTCAATTTGTACAATGAATTCTAATATACAAAAACAACATATATCTATACAGTAAAATAAAGCAAAATTTGTTGTATGATGCATTTTGATGAAACGGTGCCTAAAGCCTTTTACGTAGAGTATATATTTTTCACATCTGTTTTACGAAATGTTAGTATTGTAACATTAACTTGTTATTTAATTTTTTTTTGTACAAAAAGCATTTCTTTTCATTTCAAAATTTACATCAAACAATGCTTAAAGGGCATTTCAATATTCAAAACTTTGGTGATAATGATCAAAGCTCATTAATTAAAATATGCAAACAAAACTTACGTTTATCTTGGCTTACGTAAGTTTTCAACTAGCTACATGCACCTCGTATTGGATGCGGTTGTAAAATAAACTCGCTCAGAATTAGTTAATCGCAGTATACTCCTTTTGTTTCATTAGATTTTCGGATATACAATTTTTAGTCGACCATTGAAGATAGGTAGACGGTTAGTGATCTTGAATCAATTATTGTTTTTATTCTATTCCTCATCAGCTCTTTCTGGTAAATAAATATTGTGTTATTTATTAATTTTTCCTTTCTTTGTTTTGACGTTTTTCATTAATTGATTAGTTTTTTACAGCAGACAATTGAGAGGAATGGAATGAGAATACAGGCCGATCTTCTGCTGGGGGTATCCTGCAGAAGATGGGCCTGTATTAAAATGGGGAAATTTAAAATTTGTTACCTTAAGTATAAGTGGAATCCTACTAATATTATAAAAATGAAGGTTTGGATGTTTGTGCACCAATCACGCCGAAACAACTGCCGAACGAATTTCGGTGTAATTTTGTATGCTTATATTATGTGAAAAGAAATGAATACAATTTAATAGTAATTTAACAATGAATAAGCTTAAAAGTGAATTAGGTTAGGTGCATAAAATATATCTTTAATTGACATATAGACCCCAAAATTAATGCAAAACTGCAGTAGGAAGCTAGAATATAAAAAAAATGTAAGCAAAACTTTGCATTATTAAGTAATTATTGCATCTTTTCTGTGTTGGATGCGGTTATAAATGAACTCGCTCAGAATAAGTTTATCTGAGCTAAATCGTTTTGTTTTATAACATTTTCACGGGGTTAGCGTGCGTCACAAGATACGAGGAGGAAGAACGTACATTGAAACTGTACTAATATTAATTACTAGCTGCGCACCAGGGCTTCGCTCCCGTGGGAATATCGGGATGATATATAGCCTATAGCCTTCCTAAAAGAATTTTTTAAATCAGACCAGTAGTTTCTGAGATTAGCGCGTTCAAACAAACAAACAAACAAACAAACAAACAAACAAACTCTTCAGCTTTATAATATTAGTATAGATATGTACACGGTTTTTAGTCACTTTTTAATTATTAACCCGGATTAAGGCGGATGGTTTCGGACCGTTTTGGAGGTCCTTCTTCAGGGCGAGTGTGATGCTTATTCGCACTGATATTAAAAGGATAAAGGTTAAATTTAGAGGACTCAATTGGTCAGTGGTTATGTAAGTGTCTATTGTGCCAGAGGTTCGTTGCCCGTTTGCAGAAAATTATTTGTGGAAATTTGTAATCTTTACTATTTGGGTGTTTATTAATCTATCGAATGTATAATAACTATTTGCTAAAGAATAGAACCAACTTCCTCACGCTAAAAAGTAGAAAGGAATAACTTTTATTTTATTTTTGAAATCTATTCAAAGTCGGTGCTTTTACTTTACTATACTCATAGATTTTGCACTGCTCTGAATCGAGCTTGCCTTCAATTCATCAAATTAATTCAGGGGTCCCAAAATTCCAATTTAACTAGTTTATCCTATCAGTTTCAGCCTAGGCAATACTATTTCTTTTGCATTTATTGTATTAGTGGGTATTATTTATAACCAAGAACCTTGACAAATATATTTTATGTAAACATTATTTAAACAATAGTTAATAGCAAATATAAGTAGGGATTATTTAAAACCAAGTACTTGACAAACAATACTGAATGTCAAATCAAGGTAGGGTTTTAAAAGCAAGTACTTGACAAATAAATTGATTTTATTTCAATAGAATGGCAAGTGTACGACGAGCCTTACGCAAGGGATGTCGGTCATTAATTCTCATCAACGATTCATTGGAATCCAAGCCTCCGTTCGTTGAGAGCGGAGGTATTGGACGGTGACATTATTCACCTGTGACTACTGATGCGTAAAAATAGTGTTGTATAAAAACTTGGCTGACGTATTTTGTACTAGCCGCGCCCCGCGGTTTTACCTGCGTAACTTATGATCTTGTGACAACTTCGGGATTAAAAGTAGCCTATATGTTGTTCTGAACTCTTATCTATATGTATACTTAGTTTTGTCATAAGCGGTTCAGTAGTTTTTTGCTTGAAATAGTATCAAACATACATGCATACATCCTGACCAACTTTCGCATTTATAATATTAGTAGGATACATAAAACACTTCGGCTTTTTTCTATTATAGTAAAGTGAAAAATCAAGAATTTTAAGAGTTAGAGTTAGAGTTTGCATCTAATTCTCAAATATCATTAACAAATCTAATTTCCTTCCAAAAAATATAAAATTGTAAAATCCCTTTCAGATCTTTAAGAAAGAGGAAAAGAGAACCTTTGAATCCATATTCCTTCCCTTAATAAATCGGACTTTGCGATAAAGATCGATTAATAAGTATTTTAAAGAGGAAACGTTTGTATGTTTGAATGTTTTTACCCAAAAACTATTGACCCGAATTCAAAATTTATTTTTGCATTAAAAAGCTGCATTAACTGAATGATATAGGCTCTGATAGAGCAAGACTAAATGACATTATTCAATGGAATCATGGGAGCAAAGCCGTGTGGAACACCTAGTATTTATTTTTAAATGTTATTAGGATTTTTCTGACAAAGAAATCATAGTACCAGCCCTGAGTCTGGAAGTTGGCGGTGTTGGAACACCCTCCTGCCTCGGAGAGCACGTAAAGCCGTCGGTCCTGCGCCTGATCTCTCTCCGGTCGTGTCGGTCTGCCGTCCCATCGGTTTTTGAGAGTAAAAGGAAAAGAGAGTGCACTTGTGTTCGCGCGCACACTTGTGCACTATAATATCTCCTGCGCAGCTGGCTAGTCTCTGTTGAGATTGGCCACCATGGCCGAAATCAGTCTGGGGAGCTATATTTATTTTTACCTATAATTGGCCTACATTTAGTAATTATTGTGCTATTGACCACACCTTAACGAGTATTAAGACGAGTTTTTTATTGACACCCTCTGGTTTACGATGGTTTTGAGACAAACTAACAAAGTATTGGTCATTATTGTTGGCATTGGATATGATTCTGAAAATAAACTTTGCTATGTACTTCTTAGTTTTTGGAAGAATATTATATGTACAGTCAGAATCAAATGTATGTGACTATGGGTAGATTAGCAAAAATAGTAGATTAGTTCAATAATATCTGACTCAAGTACGCAGCAAAATTTATGTCAGATATTTATGCTGCGTATCCGTTAGTAAAACGACTATTTTTTTTTAAAGGAACTGGGAATAAATCAGTAAAAGGTATCACTTAATCCAGCTTATAGGCTATTGTATACAAAATATCATCAAAAACCGTTCAGTAGTTGCGGCAAACACAAATACTTAACCTGCCACATCTATAATATAAAGAGAATTAATACAAAGTATTCTTATGTATTTTTATCAATAACACTAATAGCATTTAGCTTTACAGCGATAATATTACAACCGTGACGATTTCATCATATAAATAATATATAAAATCATATATAAAGTATGTGAGCTATATCCCAAGTAATATTGTGATTAGTTTGTTTACCTATACTGTTTTATTCGCTCAAATAATCTCTTAAATTGAGCATAACGTAAACAGTTTTTTAGTGTCAGTGGGGGACACGTACTTCTGAGATACCTTATAACATATTGTGTTCATGGACTCAATGCATGGAAGTAGGTATGTGAATTTTAGTCTGTATAAGATATATTTGTTCTCGTTGCAGCGGGACAGCCTTAAAGCGGGACAATCCTATCCCAAGCGGAGTGTATAGTCATACATGTAGTTTAGAGTAACTTATATGCTACATATGGTGCCAAAAAATCTGGTATGTAAGTGGGAAATTCACTCGGTCGTAGATAAGGTGGATATGATCTTTTATTACCTATTATAATTTTCATAGTTTGTGTTTATACATGCGATAATTAAGATATACGATTTAAATGTGAAACAATGGTTCTACGTTCAATCAAAACCCCAAAATATACTCATGTTTTCTTATGATAAAAAGAAAATTGGGTGTGGTTTAGATATATTGTGAGCCGTAAATCGTAGAGTAGGCCGCGTGCCGCGGTTTCACCCGCGTAACTTCTGATCCCATGCCAACTCTGGGATTAAAAGTACCCTATATGTTATTCGAACCCTTACCTTTATGTGTACCAAGTTTTATGATAATCGGTTCAGTAGTTCTTGCCTGAAACAGTAACCAACATATATAACATCGTCAAAAACTTTCGTTTTTGTTATACTAGTAGGATACTTATTTTACTCGATATACTAAAAAATAGGGTTATTTAGTAGACAAAAAAGCGTTTCATTTAACATTCGCGCTGTACTGCTGATTCAGAATTTCAGCAAAATAGGAAGTAACACCTGATGCAAGCCGAAAGCCTGTAACTAAATTATAAGGGTCGCGGCACCTGTGGAATGTGTAATGACAGGACTTCGCAACAATGTCGCAAGGACAGTATAGCGGAGTTTGTTAAGGTTCGTATACAAAAGCAGAGAAACAAAACGCTTATATGCTAGGTATCCACCAGTATCGTAATCTTCTTTGTATAGAATATTATACAAGTACGTTCATGAGTTCGCACAGTACGAAACGCATTTTCTATACAAATAAAGAGTCCGTATGTGACGTCACAATTCTCAAATCGCGATGTTGAAATATTTCCACCGCTAAGAACATATACCTCTACCACTTCAAACATCAATCCTCCCTTTTCGTTGGAGGAATAATTCCATCCCCTACACGTAGTTACAATACCGCCCTGTGTACGCTCAGCTGTAGAAAGTGTCATTTGTTAATAAAAATTAAAGATGAATTTAGTTGTTTATAGTTGCTGAATCTTTTATTTTAGGCAAAGTCAGCAGAAATTATAATGAAAATCGTAGATTTTTAAAGTTAGGCACATATTTTACTGAAACATATTAACAATAATATTTTTAAAATAATAAATACAGTAAAAATAGTATAGTACAAAGCTAATTTAAGACTACATTAAAAATTAAATTTTACCTAAAACTAAGTTTTTAGAATTAAGAGAGATTTTTACTATTAGAAACCTTTTTCTTTTCCTCTCATAAAACATTTGTCTTTCTTATATTGTCATATTAAACTAATTACTGTTTGGACAAGGAAGTTAATTTGATAATGTCCCGCAAAATTATACAAAATGGTCGGGTTGTGTCTCGGTTCTTCTGTAACGATGTCGTAAAGTTTAAAAGAGTTGAAATTTTGTAGAAATAACATCTCAGTTCAAATAGTATTAGCAGAATTATCAGCGTCGACATGTGCTGAGCCCGAACCATATCTGTGCACTATACACATCATACATTTCACATCATCATACATCTTCTATAATAGTTGTATTGTTATAAATTTGTGGTGTTTTTTGTGTATTGTGTAAGGATTACCGTCCGTTTTCAATAATGTATCAAAGATTATGGATAGATTGTTATGTCAGATTATATGACGTAAGATTGACAAAATTCATAATAAGATTGACAACGGCTATCCGTCGATAAGATATTGAAATCCAAGTAAGTGCAAATGGATGGGTCTGTCTCACTTACAGACAGACTATTGAAAACGGCCGTAAATGTTTTATCTATCTATCTATCTAGTCAACCAAATACAGCAAAAACAGAAAGCCAGAGGTGTATATTCCTTGTTAATTACTATATAACCAATTATTTTATCTTACTTTTGAGCCCAGCAAAATGCCTTCGTAAGAGTCCATGTGAAGAGATATTAACATTAATTAATCTGTTTGCTCTTTCGTCTGCTCTTCTTTAAAAAACCTTAACTTCGTTACGAATGAAATATTTATCCGGTAGTTTCGATAATTTGCGAGACAAACAAACAATAGTTTTTAATATATTTAAAGATTATTGTATATTTTACTAATTCCAATTTACGCGATGATGATACTTTTAAATATAAATGTTTTATTAAAACAAGACTGGATGAAGAAATAGCATTAAAATCTTATATGCTTAAACTAAAAGTTAAATAAGTTTTGGGTAACATTCCTTGAGAGCGCTAATTTTGTCATAAACTTATGAAGTATTCCTCAAACTTAACGATAACTTTACTCGGGTTGAATTAACATAAAAATTTTATAGTTTTACAGTTCTTACAGTTTTGTGTTATATCTATAGTAGTAAAACCAAGAGTTGTTAATTACTTGAGATATTAAGCGGTAGCGGCAATAATTATTATAATTAAAAATGTTGGTTTTATATTTCTTCTCTCTACTCTATACTATTAATATAAAGTTGAAGAATTTGTTTGTTTCATAGCGGTCTTATGAATTGGTCCGATTTGAAAAAATCACATATAACATTATTATATTTCTTTCTTTCTTTCTTTCTATGGGAGCAAATCTGCGTCGAATTTAGTCTATATCTATTAATATTATAAACATGAAAAAATTTGTATGTTTGTTATGTTTTCACACAATAATACTGCACCGATTTCAAATATTTTTTGACCATTAGAAAATTGTATCTTCACTTTATATTTTACTACATGAGCGAAGCCGCGCGGTACAGTTATATCTGATTAAAATGAAGCGTAATCATTCACTCGCATTTTTTTATCTTTTAGCCTGTCCTTCAGTACTAAAAATGTTTATGTTTTTTATGTATTTTTATTTTTATTATGTAAATGACACAATTGGAATAAATGAATAGAAAAATTTAATGTTGTGTTAATATAAAATATTTTTTTATGCTTATATCCCCTAAAAATTTTCAAGACCGCTTAGATAAACACCCGTTATTTTTATAATTAAAAACTAAATATAGATTTCAAGAGAAGCATATTATTTAAACATACGTCACGTTAAAATATTAATTAGACATAATAATCTATAAGATATCAAATATCAGGTTACTCTCATTAGTGTATATCGATTTATCACATTAGCACAAAGCTAAAAATAGTTAAAAATAGCTATCTTATAATATATGAAAACTTCAATTTTAATGAGTAGTTTTTCCAGATAATTTTTACCTTGGAATTTCAAATGATGCAGTTTTTATTTTCGTCAAAATCGGCTTCGAGAATCCTCTCATCGTTTTTTGATATTCCTCATAGTTTAGGATTAAGCCCTGAAAGCCCATTTTAAAAATGAACCCTGTATATAAAATTTTTTTTACTCTCCATAGCGATAGTTTAGTGAATCTTAAAATTAAAATGTAATGATATTAATTGATTGAATTTTAATGAAATAATGATTAATATCATTTGAGAGTGATTAGTATAACTTGTCATTACACATTTATTGTCACTTTTTATGTTATACAAACAGGTAGTTAGCAAAAAATGTACAACAATTCATAAGTGTTTTAAACAGGCTTTAATTATAAATATTTGAAGTTTAAGTTTAAACACCCATAATAGCTTCCTAGGCTTCTACTAGTACGTAATATAAAACTTGACATTTAAAATGTTGACTTTTTTGATCACGAGGAAAATCCTGTAACAATACGCAAAGAGGCTTTTGGGGCGGTCCGAGGGGCGTAGCTACCGCAATATAAGGCCCGTAGCACGGCAGTCGCAGCATTCGTAGCACCGGTCCTCGTGTAGAACTCTCGTAGCAATGGCTTTTGGGTATGTAGTTTTATGATTTTTTTATGTATAAAATGATTTTGTGTTTGAGGATTGATGATTTATTGCAGTGTGGTTTTTTGAAAAATTTTTTTTTATTTTTCTTTTCTTTTAAACTACGTAGATCTGTATAAAATAGTTAGAAAAGAACCCCTTGAATGAAAGTTATTTTGAAATTTAATTTTAGAACTTTTAAAAAAGGTTACAACTACGAAATAATTTTAAAGCCGAAGTTTGAAACAAAGTTATCAAAATATTTGTTCGAAATAATTTAATAAGAGTTTTTAAATTTTATGCAGTTAAAATACTGTTATTTTATGTTAAAACTATCAAATAATACTTTTATTTACACAAAAAAATACGACATCAACGATCGAAATGTTTTAGAAATAAGCGTTATATATTTAAGGCAATTTCAAATGAAATCATTATTTGAAAAGTTGAAATAATGACGACACATGAAAGGAACAACAAATATTGGCGCTTCTCAAACTTCGTACGAAAGTTTGCAAAGAGAGAAAGGGTGATATTAAAGGAAAAGAATGCACTCAAGAATTTAAAAAAGAAAGGCATTAATTCCTGCCCTATACAGAATGTATCATAAAAAGTGGACAATGTGGTACTTGCAGAGGTTCAGAAAAATATATTTTTGTGGATATTCAATATTCTCGAGAATTAAAAAAATAAAGTCTTTGTTACACTTTTTGTGGTAAGACTGTAAATGGTGGAATTTTTCAATCTGCTTTTGGAATTGTACCGAGGGACTTTATCTGAAAATGAAATTTATTTTTCGGAACTATTGTAGATATTGTCCACTCTTTACGTCACACCTGTATATTTCCAACAAAATCTCTAATATTTTTAATAACTAGAACCTTTCTAAATATATAGCTCTGTTTTTAATAAATATGCCCACCGAATAAAAAATACAAAAATCCTGAAGTCTTTCAGTCGAATTCACTTAAAAATCATCAAGAATACCATCGTTAATTTAGTTTCATGCTTTTCATCATGATATTTCTGTAATAATTTTAATTCTTCCACTAAGCCACAAAACTTACAACAACTTAACAATTTTTCCTGATATTTTCCTCCGAGATCCAGTGAGGATAAAATTTCACTTGCTTTATACGACCTAACGCTTTAAGCGTTAACACTTGGAAAATTGATACCATACAAATAAAGGAATACAATGATTTTTCTGCTAAACATGCGGTAGATATATTATAAATTTAATTAAAAATGACAGTTTTATATTATTACTAACTGTGTGCGTATATCTGTTTTCCCCGTTCCCGTGGGACTTGATCAAAATTCTTTGAATGCCTAAGTCATAATATGCCAAACTACATCTACCTGCATGCCAAATTTCAGCCCGATCCAGCGGTTTGGGCTGTGTGCTGATCACTATGGCCCGGTAAACGACGGAACGTCATAGTATAACATCAACGTATCGTTTTCATAACGGGTGGTTCTAATCAACGAATCAGAAACAAGTTTTGGTAGTTATGTTTGCCACGTTTATTAGAAACTGTTTAGACTTACGCCTAATAGGATATTGTACTGTTTGTAAGTAAAACGACAGTGAGTTTTATACAGGTGTCCCGTAATGAGTGAAGCATCTCTTGGGGGATGATAGCTGAGCTAATAATCTATCAAAAAAACCCAATATAGGTCATACAAAAATATTACTGTTTTTGAGATATTGAGGATTTTGTAGTTTTTTCTAAAATGTTGACCTCGCCCGATGTTTTTTATTATTGTGGCCGTAATTCTTATTTGTTTTTCATAATTTTTTTGCTAAGTTTTCTTTATGAGTTTTTTTCTTGGATACATGCATTGCATACTAATAGAAATATCTATACACATTTTTTAATTTTTGTGGTACACGTGCCTCTTAAAATTAGAAATAAAAAGCATAATGCCTCGTTGGCACATCGAGATTTTGTTCAAAAATACTTTTCTTTTAATTTCCCCAGCTCCATCACTGCCTGGCAGGTTGGCATTTCTACGGCTATTAGTATAATGTATAATTAGAAAAGTAAACAAAACAAATTCCGATTATTCTCCAAATCCTCTTTTCCCGATAATTTCTTTGTTTGAAAACTTAATTATTTTTAAGGAAAATGTTAAATATTGTATAAAATTGATTGATTAATTTTTAATAATGAGTTTTTTTTAGAAAAAAAAAACGATTAGAAAAACACGTATAAATAAAATTAATTACCTCTATTTTGTCGGTTATATAAGTTATCTGAGAATAATGTCATAATATCACAAGTAATATCAAAAATGTCATGGTTGTTTTCTCACACATATGTCTATTCGGAAATATGTGGCGTCATACCACAACATATTGCGTTCTTCTGAATACAATAGTTTGGGTCATTCTTTGTATATTTAGTCTAATATTGAGTGTATATGAAGTCCATATAAATATATGGCGCAAATGTATCTTAGATTCTGGTCTGAATTCTTGTTTTATAGCTATGACTTATTTAAGTAAACAACATGAAAAGTCGTGTGAGACTTAAAATTAAATTTATGAGAAAAGTAATATTTGTTATATCCACTTAATGTTATTTATATGTTATAAATATAGTAACGTTTCTATAATGTTAACATATTTTTCATACATTATATAAAAATGACATTAAAAACGTATAATATGTTAATGTCGTGCATTTAAATTAAAGTAATGATTCGTGAATGAATCGATTCCATTCTTACAGCATATAGGAAAAGAAAAAAATTAAGCAAATATTGAGTGCAGCAGAGTTTTAGACGCATTTGTAACTCTAAAAAATTCACTTACTAAGTGTTATCTAGTCCCCAATGACCTATTTTGAGCATCATGGGATTATATTTTTTATTCCATCGTAGCAGATAACTTGTTATCGTAGAAATACACGGTAAAGTTTTTGCAAAAGCTAACGAAAACATGCATACTGATAACATACCTTGCCCTTTTTTCCAAGTAAATGTTAATGGGTCCTTAAACTAAGCCTTATTGGATAAAAAATGCACAATGACAAATTACGAAATCAGCCGTTTCAAAAATCTGCATCAATGCTTTATTTCGAACTAGCTGAGCTCACCGGTTTCACCCGCGTAGGAAATATCAAATCTACCGTTCCGGTAGGATTTTCGGATTAATTTAGTTTCGGAGCCTATTCGATACAAACAAACAAATCTTTCCTCTTTATAATATTAGTATAGATAGGGCGAAAATATTAAATATTAAGTGTCTGAAATTATTGTAAATATTTTGTCTAAGTCGAGCATTTTTTTATTATTTCCCGAATTCATAGAGTCATGTATATGAATATAATTTAAACTCGTTTAACTGAGGGTACGTAATTTGAAAATCTTCAGCAGAATTTGGCAAGGAATTCCAAAAGTTTGACAGACGAATTTTACAACCGGTGATATTAAAGAGAGGATGTTTCTAATTTTATTAAAATTTACACAAGCCATCTGTTCGTCGTAATTCCTGTATAATATATGATGAGTTTATCACTATTTAGTTCAGAATATAAAACGAAGTTTTTTATAGTTTACCACGTAAGCTTACATATTGTAAAGTGCACATCAAATTTTTAATTCGTATTCAATGCTAGTCAAATAATATTATGAGGGTGGTTTTAAACTTTAATAATTATGGAAAACACTACAGAATGAAACTACATTCTATTAAAATAGCACGTAATAGTTTCAATGCATTTTGTACTTGCTAACCTTCTTGAAAAAATCTCGTAATAAAATCCTGCGTTTAAAAATCTGTAGGAAAAAAATCAGATTGAGGGGATAGAAGATTTCTTCAGTTTATGGGTAAAGAAGGGTTTCTGCCAATCAGAAAATATACGTTCCTTTAGTATTGTCTTGTGTTTATTTAAACATGAGCTTTTTGAATGTTGAATAAAAATGCCTTTTAACGGATTCTAAAGTGGATAAATAAAGCGATTTTTAACATACGTTCCATACTAATAAGATTCTATATAAGCCGATTAGAAAAATATACCTAACAGAAAAAAACATTTTTTTCATATACTTAAAAGTATAGAAAAACAAAAATATAAATAGAAAAATAAAATTAATTTAAAATTTATCTAGAGCTCAACTATCTCTGCATGTTACGTTAAAAACACTTTAAACACATAACAAAGGTCAACACCGTCACTGGATATCTATGTCGCATTTTTATAAGAAACATGGAAAGTCACCTGTTTAAGCAGAGATTAAATATATTTCTGGATAAAAGGCAGCTTTCGCATTCTTGGCGTACTTCAGTATTCCTTTAAGCCCAGTTAATCTACAAACTCGCTACAACAACGGTCTGTTTATTTTTGGACTTAGTTTTTACTCGTCTTAAAATAGACATATATTGACATAAAGGATATTCTAAACATGACATATTTTCACACTGTAATAACAGTTGAAATAATTATTTTTTATTTTTACGCGGGAA
>LQNK01001544.1:299082-322633 GCA_001586405.1 Phoebis sennae
AAATGTTAATGTATAAAATTGATCGATTAATTTTTAATAATTAGATTTTTGTTTAATGAAAACATTCGTTAAATATAGAAAAAACGATTACAAAAACACGTATAAATCAAATTGATAACCTCTGTTTTGTCGGATAACGGCCGTTTTCAATATTCTATCTATCCCTTGCTTTGCTTACTAAAGTCAGGCAAATCTATCTATTTGCACTTACTTTGATTGCAATATGCTGTCGACAATCAAATGTCATTTGATCTGAGATTACAATCTCTCCATAATCTTTGGTACCTTATTGAAAACGGCCGTAAATAAGTTATCTGAGCATAATGTCAGAATATCACAAGTAATATCAAAAATGTCATGGTTGTTATCTCACACATGTCTATTCGGAAATATGTGGCGTCATACCACAGCATATTGCGTTCTTCTGAATACAATAGTTTGGGTCATTCTTTGTATATTTAGTCTAATATTGAGTGTATATGAAGTCCATATAAATGTAGGGAAAATGGTTTGGGTCAAATGTATCTTAGATTCTGGTCTGATTTATTTTTTTATAGCTATGACATATTTTAGTGAACAACATGAAAAGTCGTGTATGACTCAAAATCAAAATTATGACAAAATTAATATTTAATTATATCGACCTAATTTTATTTATTTATACTAATATTATAAAGAGGAAACCTTTGTATTTTTGTATGATTGTATTGAATAGGCTCAAAAACTAATGGACCGATTTCATTTTTTTTTACCATTACTTAGAGGGATTCTTCCGAATCCGTATAGACTATATTTTATCGCGGAAAATAGATATAATATTATGTTATGGGAGCGAAGCCGCACGGATCAGCTAGTATGTATAAATATATATGTTAACATATGTTTCATACACGATATAAAAATGACATTAAAAACGTATAATATCTAAGTATCGTGCATTAAAATGAATCGATTTCATGTTTACTGTACATGGGAAAACAAAAAAATTAAGGAAATATGTTTTAATAGTTTTGCAACAAATATTGAGTGCAGCAAAGTTTTGGACTATTGTAACTAAAAAATTCACTTTACTAAGTGTTATCTAGTCCCCAATGACTATTTTGAGCTTATATTTTTGTTCTATCGTATCAGATATCTTTTTCTCGTAAAAATACACGGTATAGTAAGCTTTTACGATTAGCTAACGAAAATATACATACTTATAACATACCTTTGCCCTTTTTTTCAAGTAAATGTTAAAGTGTCCTTAAAGTAAGCGTTATTGAATAAAAAATGGCGCCTAAATCTAAATTATTAAAACAGACGATGCCCAATTACAAATTAAAAATCAATCAAATTTTGTACAGGGATTCCTCGGATTTCAAGGAATCCCTGTACAAAACTATCCTGTATCTAAATCAGTCCTGTAGTTTCTGAGACTATTTAATACAAAAAAACAAATCTTTCCTCTTTATAAAATTAGTATAGATAGGGCGAAAATATTAAATATCTAGTGTCTTAAAATATTGTAAATATTTTGTCAAGCTGATTTTTTTATTTCCAAAATTCATAGAGTCATGTATATGTATATATAATTTAAACTCTTCGTTTAACTAAGGGTACGTAATTTGAAAATCTTCAGCAGTATTTGGCAAGGAATTCCAAAAGTTTGACAGACGAATTTTACAACCGGCGATATTAAAGAGAAGATGTTTCTAATTTTATTAAAATTTACACAAGCCATCTGTTCGTCGTAATTCCTGTATAATATATGATGAGTTTGTCACTATTTAGTTCAGAATATAAAACGAAGTCGTATAACATGTCTGTAAGCTGTTTTAAAGTACACAATATTTTTTAAGTCGTTTTAAAAGTTAATAATTACGAAAAATACTACAAAATGAAACAATACATTTTATTAAAATAGCAAATATAATAGTTTCAATGCATTTCGTACATTAACAATCTTTTTGAAAAAATGTCGTAAAATTCTGCGTGTAACATCAAAAAAATCTGTAGTGAAAAAAGCAGAAAGGTTTGCTCAATTAGAAAAAATACGTTCTGTTAGTATTGTTTTGTGTTTATCGTAACATGAGTTTTTTCCATGTAAAATAAAAATGCCTTTTAACTGATCTTAAAGCGGTTAAATGAACCGATTTTTAAGAAAAGTATTGCACAAATTATATTATAAAAATGTAGTATAAAGTATATTTAATTAAATACTTAAAAGTGTAGAAAAATAAAAAATATATATATATGTATCGAAAAACAAATTTATTTAAAATTCTGCTAAAGCTTCACTATCTCTTTGCATGTTACATCAAAAACACTTTAAACATATAACAAAGGTCAACACCGTCACAGGATATCTAAGTCGCGTTTTTATAAGAAAAGCGGGAAGTCACCTGTTTAAGCAGAGATTAAATATATTTCTGGATAAAAGGCAGCTTTCGCATTCTTGGCGTTCAGTATTCCTTTAAGTCCAGTTAATCTACAAACTCGCTACAACAACGGTCTGTTTATTTATGAACTTAGTTTTTACTCGAGTTAAAATAGACATATACTAACATAAAGAATATCTATACATATAATAAAACAGTAACCGAACCATTTCTGTACATTGAATATTTTTCAAAAAGAGTAAATGGTATGCAATATGTATGTTCTATAGATACCAAAACCATGGTTAAAAATTTTTTTTTCTGTTTGTCTGTTTGTCTGTTTATCTGTTTATCTGTTTGTATGTGCGTCAATCACGTAATAACCACTGGGCAGATTTTTATAAAATTTCACATGCTGATAGACCAATACTAGGTTCAACTTATAGGTTACATTTTATTTGAAAAAAAATATTTTTATGGGTGGCTTTCCATACATGTGAACGGAGGGTATAAAAATAAATTCACGAATAGATAATTAAATGGGGTGTCATTTATAGGCGATAGGTCTTTAAAAATGAAATAAAGGTTTCTCAATGCGTTTTTTGCTAAAATAAATATTTTTTGAGATATACGCTTCTAAAGTCGTGAAAATGTTATACCCCGTGACAATGTGAGATTTTGGTTGAGTTGCGAACATGCTTTTTTATACTCTTAACGTATAGATTAAGACATTAAAACACTCAATGAATGCCCTAAAACCTTCAAAAAATAACTAACTCTCCGCCCGTGGGCTACAATTTTCTGTATTTAGAAGAGGCGCACGCACTGCGAGATTTTGGTTAAACCTATTTCCATAGAAAATTATAAAAACGCTATAGACATGCGCATATATAAGCGGTCCCTCAACCGTAATTTTTTAAACTTTTGTTGTGCGCCTCTAAAAAGTACAGAAATTAGTGGCCCACGCGTGCGAAGCCGCGGGCGGAAAGCTAGTTCTAAATATCACACTGTAATAATATATTTTTATTCAGTTGAAATAATATTTTTTCATTCTTACTTTTTACGCGGGAAATAACTGAATCTGACTACCCCGCCCACTTTCATCGTGTCAACAAAAAAAGTAAAGCGTTTGTGCATACACCTATAAAGAAAATTTGGATATCAGCGAAAAATACCTTTTTTCGGAATTTAGTTAACGAAAAAAACAAGGAACGATTCTGTATTCCTTATGTACAAGAATAAGCCTTTTTAATGTACCGCCCGGGGCATAGACCCCTAGTAGTAGCTTATTTTCTACAAAAAACTCCAAAGATACGGAATCAGCGTAAAATGTATCATTTCACTTTAATAATAATATGTGTAATAAATAATAACTAGAGTTAAATTTAGTAGAGATTTTACTCTATTTATTATCTACTTTTAAAAAAATACAATGTTCTATTGCCAGAAAAAGGCCTCCCTTTTGTTTTGCAAACTTTTTCTGAGCGAACATCGTTCAGGCATTTAAAAAGTTTGTCCTGTCATCTTCACATGGGTCAAATAAGGAACCGATAATGAAAAAACTGTAAATAGATTTAAAAATAATGTAATTTTTCTATTCTTGCTACTTCTACTTTCTTAAGTTTATACTTGTCCATTTAAAAATAATGAAATTACTTTTTAGTATAAACAAGTTTTAATAAGAATCTTAATTTTGTAACAACTTTAAGGACTCTCAAACAAAACAAAAATGGCAACTTGTTTATTGTTATTATCAAATTCGAATTGTTAATACCTGAAATAACATTCCAGTGATAGAAATTTCTATTTCAGATGAAATAATAGAATCCGTTTGTTTTTCAGTTTTTCTTATATTGTTTTAACGAACTGTATTCCCTAATGTTTCAATAACCTTCCAATATTTTTATAAATTCATGTAAATGTCGGACTGGTGGGTAATATTTCTGTGTGAAAAATATTTTTTTTAAATTGTTCTCGTTATTAGATTAAACTATAAATAACATCAAAATATCTACTTTCTAATTATATAATACGTGTGTCGCCACCCCATTTCTACCGGTGGGTGTCGTAAGTGTAGGCGACAGAGGGTAATTCTGCTGCATAACATCTTCAGCAATAAAACCACCAGCACCTCTTAGCCAAGCTCGTACCTGTGAAGTTACCACCTCTAGCATAAGATCGGTGTGAAGCAGTATTGCACTGTGTTTGGTACGGTGAGTGGATGCCCGAAGCCTGTATTCCTATCCTGTTCCTTTTCCATCCTGTTTTCCTCTCCTCTTCCTTCAAGTCGGCAAAGCATCTGTGACACTTTGATGTTGCAGATGTTCATTGGCTGCGGTCAGTCAATTAACATCAGGTCAACCACATGCTCCACTTGCAACATAAAAATGCATTATTATTTTTAAGTAGTAATTTTTTTGAGTGATGACATTTAACCTCAAATAAATTTTGAATACAAGCGTGGGCCAGTGTTGTTTTTCTTTAATTCCAATGGACTTCCTTCACAATCACAACGTTTTCCGAGAGTCTTTTACGTTTTGATATTTTTAAATAGACCGTGTATAAAATAACTCCCACTATATTTGGAGAAACTAGGTTACAAGTTTAAATATAATTGACTTAATGAAAAATAGGGGTTTTCATCTTTAATTAAAACCATAAGAACCTTACGTATAGTAAATATATTTTTTAATTTTATTATCATTTCAATTAATACAGGGCGTCTGTTAAAATGTACTTAACACGAAATTTTATTTTATGTTTAGATGATTTATTTATTTATTGCAAAGTACAGACATAAAAAGACGTGCACAAATGGTGGCCTTATGCGTAAAAGTCATCTCTTACAGACAACATACTTGGAGCAAAAAAAGAAAAATTAAATAGGTAGTGGTAAATCTAATAAAAAATGTAGAAAAAGGACGAAATACATAAGTCTGTTACCTGAAATAAATAAATAAATAAAAAATAATAATAAGTAGTTGAAAATTTATTTGTTTACTCATCAAATGTACATTTTCACTATATCCATTATTAATAATAAAAATTGAAAATAATACTTTGACCGTATACGTGGAGGAACGCAAAGAAAGTCATTTATTACGTTTAATATTTACGTTACTCGGAGAGTCCCAGTGGGCTGCGATATGTTTTCTTTTACCAATGAGCTTTTATTGAAAACTTTCTTTTTCTAATTTCAATCGAAGAACAATTTAAAATAATTGAAATAAAAAATTTACAAGAAGTAATCATTAAAAATTGTACCCAGGCAGGATAGATCAAAAATAGATTTAATATCCTTATCACTAATGGCTGGGTGATTGTATAAACATACAAACAAATAGAAATGTAAGTCTGAAAAACTTTGTTCGACGATAACTTAAGTATCGTTTATCCGATATTGATTAAATTTCGTATGTGAATAATAAATAAAAAAATAAAAAATAGTTTAGACACAAGAAAATGTCGATTTAGAAGATGGGGAAAATGGGTGAATATTTGATAATATAGAAACGACAAATATATTACATTATTTGTACTCTGTTCCTAGAAAGTATTTTATCGAAAAGTAACAAAGAAAATATTCGTAACGCTACGTACAAAATATCTTAAATTATAATCTAATTACATTCTAAGTTTCAAGTTACTGAGAAAATGGCAGTTCTCGCGTTACAATACGCCTTTGTGGGTGAACGAAATAACGAATTGTTATGTATTTTGACAATGGCGTTTTGTTAGAGTCGACATGTCTTGAAGCACGTATGAATATATGAGATAAATTATGAACGATTAATTAAAAATAAAGCCTAGATTCTTTGAGGAGATCTATGGCAGGGGTTCCCAAACTTTTTCAATCCAAGACGCACTTACGTGTATAGTTATATATTCAGACGCCCCAGTGTCAGCGGGGGGTAAGTTTAAATTTCAAATATGATTAAGGGGACTAATAGTCGGGACGCATCAATGGAGGAGAGGGGAAGCAATGAAGTTCTGGCGCCGCACCTCTATACTTCCTGCGACGCACCAGGGTGTCATGACGCACAGCTTGGGAACCTCTGAGCTATGGTATTATACCTATAAACATTCAAAGTAGTTTGAATAGCTCTACTCTAATAACAAGATAGAAGACAGAATAAGAAAAAATATAATGCTTCTGTTGTTGGTTGATGAGATGATATACATTATACATACATATTATAGTAATTGACGGTGTTGGAACACCCCCATGCCTCGGAGAGCACGTAAAGCCGTCGGTCCTGCGCCTGATCTCTCTCCGATCGTGTAGGTCTGCCGTCCCATTATCACCATCTCGATTATAAGAATAAGGGAAAAGAGAGAGCATCTGTATTTGAGCCCATATTGTATATTAACCAGTTGGCAAGTTTCTGTTAAGATTGACTGCCATGGCTGAAATTCAGTTAGGTGAAACTTTATTTTTGTTTTTCAAGTTTACTTTTTTAATCGATGAGAGGAAAGAAACAGAATAAAGGTAGGAAAAATATATTAAAAAGCTAGGAAAATTAAAATGAATATGTAAAAGGCACTCTTATATTTATTTTGGAAAGTATGATCGAGCGAGCACATTTGTCATGATTAAACTTTAATATGTAAAGCAGACAAAAATTACTTCTGAGCGTGTATTAAATAAAGTGCTACCACGATATTGTTTGAAACCGTATTTATTTTAATCTAAACACACTCCAACATGAACGTGAAGATTTACGTACGTATGTTCTACAGTTTAAATATGAATTCAGAATACGCGATACAAATAATATATGAGTTAAACATCCGTAAATTTAAGTAATGTAATTAAATGCGAATGAGCCAAAATATTAAGACTGAATTTCAGCGTAATTTATGACATAATTAACATATTTATTTGGCAACACTTAGTCACAGAGCAGTAATTAGTGAAACTGAACGAATTCGTGTTGTCGCATAATTGCCGTCACTATCCATCATGGCGACGCGAACTGTCATCTGTCACTTTTGGCGCGCAAACTCTAATCAGTAATCAGATTTCTGGACGCTTTGGCGCAAATGAGATTGGGCTAGTTAATTATGCAAGTCTAGAATAACGAAATATTAATACGGGTCAGGTTTGAAATGTTAATTTAGTATGATAAGCTGAATTTAAGAGACGTATCGCATTATTTTTAGACTTTTTTTTATTACGTTCGCAAACATTCGAGATTTGAATTATATTGAAAATCGTTTAATTTAAATTATACTGTTTAATGTTTATGAGCATTAGTCTGAATTAAAAGTATATTAAAACTTCTTTTGGACTGTTTACGGTTCTTGATTCGAATTCTTTGTTTATAATCCTAGTGTAGTATTATATTATCTGTGATAATCATTTAAGAAAGTGTCCGTGTTAGGATGTTATGAAACTTATATGCATCTTCAAAACATCTTAATCAAAGAAAATAAAGTCTTCTAAATAAATAACTTAAATAAAGTCGTGTATGATAATTCAAAGTTACATGTAAGAATCCTATTAAAATTTCATATTTTCAGCCATTATTATATCATAAGTAAAAACACAATATTATATTGCTTAGAAGTTAGAACTCTAGAACCGATATAACTGGGGTAAAACCTCACCTTACTTTTTGAGGTTTTATTTCAAAAACATGTTATAAGAATAGTTTAAATTTAACGGATAAAAAGTAAAAGGCATTAACATGTAAGATGGAACTTTTTGACATGTAAATTTCAGTTCATGAAAATAAATAAATACCTATATCGTAAAAGTCAACGGGAGCAAAATATGCCTACACAAAGATTAGCAATTTACATTTAAAAAGGCTGTTCTTTTTTGGGAATGTAATTTGAAAAATAAGGAAATTGTATGAACTTAATCCTAATTATGACCTTTATGGCGGAAAAATGAGCCGGGAATGAAAGTTGAAAATGTGTTTGAAATAGGGCTGCTAACTATGATTTGTAGAATTTATAATATTTTTATAAATTTTATTATATCAATCATATGTTGCAAAAATAAGCTTTTTTATTATATTATCTTAAACTAGGTTTGAGGCAATAAAATACAGTAAATTACAAATTTGAAAAATATATTTATTGGAAAATCCTTCTATACAAATCAAAACACTCCAACTCAACTAAATTTTTGAGTTAAAAATCAATGGAAAAAGTTGCCGCTCGTTTCATACTATTAACTACAATTATTTTAATTTTACCATACGATAAAAAAAATTCATTTTAATTTCTCTGGCATTGAGCCTAATTTAGAGAAAGCAACCCTTATTGTAACTGGCAACATTTACCTGTAATAGCAATAAATGGTCGTTCCCGTGTCAATATTGGATCGGGCGTGACGACTGCCGGGCGAATCAAGACAATTTGTTACTGTTTCTGAACGTTTCCACAGGTTGGCGGGAAATTACTCTTTTAAGGAATTAAAACGTAATTAACTTTTGTTTGTATGAATTTTTCCTTTATAAATAAAGTAGAAATCCTTTTTGTTTTTAATTTGTGACATTGTAAAAATATCCTGAATTTTAAGGATACTGAGAATCACCGTGTCAAATTCAATAATTTTTTTACTAAAAAATTTCAAAATTGTAAAGCCCGAAGTTCAACTCGTTGAAACAAAAAGTTGCTCTTAGCTTTATTATATTTAGCAGTACTAACCGCGCTTTCGTGAGAAACCAACTTTTTTATATTTTTTTACAAACGTTAAGAAATTCGCTTGACCTGACCTGACCTTTCTACCGTTCTAAATAAATGAATATAGGATTAAACAATAATGTTTGTACTGTTTTTAACCAAAATAAATTGAATATCTTTATCATTTCTTAGACGATAAAAGTGTATCATAAATGGTTTAGGCTGTCAGAACTAGAAAAGGGTTTGGGTGTTTTTGTCTCACAAAAATTCAAATCTGGAATGAGAACAATTATTCATCTTTTATTAAAAAGAAAATAATCGATCCATAAATAAAACTATACAACAAAATGCCAATACCATCATATCAAGTATACATAAGAAAACCTATTGTTCTTTTTTAAATTGAAAATGTGGACGTTCAAAAAAATATTATGAAATTCGAAAGAAAATTTTGACTCCAAATCCTAGGGATTTATGATTCATCTTATATTTAAAAAAAAAGAAAATTAGATAAATACGAATTAATAACCTTTTTGTTATGAAGTAACTGACTTCAACAATTGATCCAAAAATGAGAAAACTCTCGTGTTTTTATGTACGTTGAAATTTTTTTAAACGTTTACAAATTTCTACGATATTCGTGAGACATAAACTGAAATCTTATTATTTTTAACTTGTAGATTTATTTAACTCAACTGTATAATAAAAGCAAGTGAATTGAACCTATTAATAGTTGCTAATTAATTGTCTTATTGTGTCTGTCCACTGAATCATGCGTCTAATTGGTGAGCGATTTTATCCTTTTCTCATTTAAAAATATCCTTCCATTTCTTTGCTTTATTTTTATGTTGAAGTCATCTTGTTATTTTTAAACAAATACAATTTGTTTAACTTTTTATTCCTACTCAAAACAAAATGGCTTTAAAACTTTTAGGGTGATTAACAGAAGGTCAAATCTATCGAGAAGAAACTCGATATTCTAAATTTAGTTTAGTGTTAGTATAATCTGTTTAATGTCATATTTGCGAAATACATTATCAGCTTATTAAATGTTTCAATTATATTACAATATTTTAGAATAAATAAAAATTCCAAATTAAACTGAAAAAGATAACAGATAAAATAATTCTATACTGGCCACATTCCACAGATAATAATTACTATACTGTACGGCGTACCTAGTATCAGAAATCAAAAGATCATAATTCATAACAGTTAAAAACTATTTCGACGTATAAGCGTAAACCAAGGTCCATAATATATTTCATAAAATATCTCCTTGGGGTATACTGGAAAATGATACAAGTTCTTGTAGCGAAAGCTTATGCGTCTCATACATCTATGCTTATCGTGTAGAGAAGAAACATTAATGTCTTTATAAATATGTCTTTAATGTTTTTAGTAAGTGACACAGGCTATATTATAACATTATGCTACGGGAGTGACAGCTAGTAAAACAGATAATATAATACTATACTAGTAGTAATACTATAAATAAGAACACAAAGTTCACAATGAGGATTGTTCTTCTAAAATCCTTTAATAATTCATCCATATCATCATCATTTTATCCATAATAATCATACTATTGTTTTCTAAAACTTTAAAAGCAAATCAATTGACTAATGATTCACACTGTATGATAATCAATATCATACTGAAAATATTCGTGATCGATGATAATAATGTACAATATTTTACTTATTACAAAATATCCATATTTTTTTTAAAACTTACAGGGCATTTTATTTATAGTATTTTTTTAATTCTATTTTAGAATCTACTATTAACCGTCTTCCCAAAAAACGAGGAAGTTACCAATTACGACGCGTATTTTTTAATTATCATTTCATTCTTTTGTTTGAAAATTTTCATCATTTCCTACTACAAGAAACACTTTAAAATTTTACTGTCGAATTATTATGAAGTATTAAACTCAGCTATAAAAGATAATGGAACACCAACTAATGCTTGCTTATTCAATAAATAATGGTAATCACCCTTGTTAGTAGCTTATAATTTGATCTTGATGTAAAGGGTAATAATCATAACCACCCCTTTGTAAGACTATGAAGAAATTCGAAGCTCGTTTTATCTTGAAATATAAAGTTTTTATCGGAATAAATATTATATTAACATAACAATTTTAAGTAATTTTGTGGTATAAAACATTCATGAATATCTAACATATTGATAACATTTAGATCAAAGTTTGATAAAGAATCTATGGTCAAATCAGTAAATTCGGGGCTATAGATTAAAAAAGGGTAATAACAATATAGTTAATAGCGTATCTTCGAAATATAAAAAACCAGTTCGGTTTGTTGCCTGATTGACATTGAAACATTCAAATTTCAAATTACACAGACATTTAAATATCCAAACTTTCACATTAATAACTTACGAAGAAAAGGATTCAAGGGGAAAAATATTTTGTTCTCTCCATCTTAAGCTTGAGTCAAGAGATCGGTATGGCCATGTCAACCATAATACAAAATGTATACATATTAGAGATCACACCAATTTTGGGTACATACCTTTATGGAACTGCAGATAAATCCCACCAAAAATTTGTCTTTTGAGAATATTATTTTTTACCTACAAATAACACTCATTAAAAATTTTCAGTTGCCCCAAATACTTCTTTTTCTATCTCGCTCGTTGCCTGGTAGAGATCACTACTAAATGATAAGGCCGCCGAATGTACGTATATTATGCCATCTGAATTCTTGTTTTTTTTTATATTAATGTATAGTAGTATATTAAAGAGTGAAATAAATACTTTTTTTTTTAATTTATGTATAGGAATGCAAAATGTTTTTGCCCCAGTACTCATCTACCCAAAAACCGATGCCAACTCTCTGACTAGTATGACTGGGAAGAGATTGAATCGAGACAATATCGTGATTGAAATGATGGAACTGTTATTGTAGATCAAGTTACCAGGCTTCATTCATGGAATCCGAATTAAGATGCACTTACAATGAAGCGATTTTTTATAGATTAAGTTATATTTTTAACACACAGACGAATGTCATTCGCGCTCAGACTCACCGACCTCAGTTAATACTATATTCCATATTATTATTTATTTTTTTTATTTTATTGTTCATATAAGCAACAATAAACATAAAAACTTTGTAAAAAACGAACGAAAAGTACAAAAGGCGGTCTTATTGCCTAGAGCAATCTCTACCAGACAACCTTTAGGCACAGGATGGGAATAGCAAACATTATAAGCAGGCACCAAAAAGACATTTACATTATACATATTACATTCATGTTCATAAATTTTAAGTAATCAAAAAATGTCTGTGGCTGCAATTTTGTTTTCTCAACTGACAACACCTCTCATCTCATATTTAGAAAGGTCTTTCTACATTTTAAGCTAGTTATGTTCCGCAGTTTTATTTTATTTGCTTGGAATTTTCGGGATAAAAATTTGTATTCATTCAAATCGGTGCAGTGGTTGAGACGTCAAGAAGGGACAGACAAACATACAGAGTACTTTCTTATTTATAATATTAGTAAAGATTGCTATCCTCGTATCACTATTTATCTAGCCAAACGCTAGATTTGCATCCAGACTGCGTCTTTATTAAATGCAGCGGATAGATCTATTAAGGTCGGCAGTTGTCACTTACTGTCACACTACTTATGCATTGATGTGCAAACTATCTCTTTCATTCGGCATATGTTCAATTAACGGCCGTTTTCAATAATGTATCAAAGATTATGGATAGATTGTAATCTCAGATTAAATGACATTTGATTGTCAAAAGTCATAACAAAGGCTATCCGTCGAACAGCATATTGAAATCAAAGTCAAAGCAAATAGATAGATTTGCCTGACTTTATTAAGCAAAACAAGGGATAGATAGAATATTGAAAACGGCCATTAATCGTATAGGTTCATAGATTTATTCTGCTTCGGCGTTTTATTCGCCCTGGTTACGCACGGGTGCAATGCTGATATGTTGAACGTTGAACGTTGTATATAAAAATTAGTATATTATTTTGATAAATCTTTTAGGGTTCAGCGTTTACAACGTAAGCGGAAAAAAATTGATAATTAACATCACATTAGAAACCTCAAAAATAACAGTATTTCTCCCCTATTTAATGATGTTATCATACATATAAAACTTACTCTTGAACCACTCTATCTATTAAAAAACCGCATCAAAATACGTTGCGTAGTTTTAAAGATTTAAGCATATAAAAGGACATAGGGACAAAGAAAGCGCCTTTGTTTTATACTATATAGTGATAAAGTTGCAATAGACATCTGGCGATAATTCACAAATTAACATAAGTTAAATTATTTTTTACGTAATACCGTGTAACATATTTCTAAATTGTTAAACTATTCCTAAATTGTAATTGAAGTTTGTTCGTATATACAGCTTCCCGAAAACAATCCTGTGGCTTGAACTAGTCGAGAATCCTTCCTTTGCGCTGACGGAATAATGCCGTCCTAGATGAAAAGTTTCTCACTGAAGTATACTTAAATATATTAGGGGAAGGAGTTAAGTCTATTGTAATTATTATTTATTAAAGCGAAAAAGTTAAATGCACTAATCTTTGAAGCAACTGTTTGAAATCTCAACACTCTTTCTGATTAATAAAGGCAGAATCATGAGAAAGACTATCAGAATATGTACTGGAACTTTTATTGAGCTGGCAGATTGAAAGTCCCACCAAAAAGACTTTTTTGAAAATACTATATTTTTTAGCTATATTTAATACTCTACTAAAATATCAAATTCCCTCAAATACATTTTTATATTTAATTATGTATTTCAAAATATTTTTGAACCTGGCAATGTTAAAATCCCAACTAAATCGTCTGGCTTTTTTAGACCAGCTTCTCACCAGCCAGGTCTGCAGTTTCATATCGGGGTATGGGAGGCATCATAAGTTTTCAGCTTGCCTCAAACAACTCCCTTCCTCCCCTCCCTCCCCTAAAACCTTCATAGACAAAAACATCAGCCAGTGAGATTTAAGGTTATTAAAAGAAAGGCACGTAAAGGCAATAATTTAGTTTTGTTTGTAGGTGCTCTACAGGATATCGTTCACATATCTCTTCATTGTGGTGCTGTATACATTTCTATTTGTTTCACTTATTTTTAATGGGAATTTAATGCCTTGGTAATAGATATTCTGCAAAACCTTTATGGTTGTACATTTTTTTAGATTATTTTTATGGGGTTTATTTGTTAAAATGTTGTATAATTAATGTGTCTGTAAAATATGTTGTGTTTCATTACATTCATTATCGGTCCAGTAGGTCGTGGCAAGGCAAAAAATATAAATATGTAAAACACATCATCTTGTATAATCTATTATTATTATTTTTCAGGCATCTTTCTGTCACGTTATTATCCTTTCTTCTACACTTCACAGTAGGCAAAGCTCTCGTCAAAAATTTTGCGTTGTTATTGAGACACCCCTGGATTACATTTATCATACCGAAAAATAACATAATCCATTCAATTTATGCAAAAGAGATCAGCTATGCCCTTCAACTGAAACGCAGATTTATTTATTATATTATATCCCAAATAGTTATTTAGGTTATTATAATATTATTAAAGTACTTATTCATAGTTAGAACTTTTAATTCTTTTTAACATTTTAACGATATTTAACACGTATTTCTTTCACTTTCCAACCGCTACGAACTTGAGTAAAAATCAAAAGAAATCGGATCCACCAGGCATGCATTTGAAAGCATTGACCGGGTTACATTCAAAGATATCTATAATACAATCTGCCGTCTGTCTGTTTGCCCCGTCGTTTCGCAGACGTTTGTTAAAATTACGTTCATTTTTACTAGGTCAAAGGAGACTTAAGTTTTATACTTCGATAGTCTGAACAGAAAGTTGATGACCTAAGTACTGACTTATACTAAAAATGCCTTTAAATAAAAATTTATCAGTGATTTAACATCATTTTGAAGAGAGAAAAAATAATACACACTAGAAAATTACTAAATCAGATTATTTATTTCGTAGTTTGGATTGCCATATTTTCTACTCTTTTTATCCCATTTTAAACGTAAATTGAGCTTTTTCCTAAGCTTCTTTTGATAACACGATATTCCAACAAAAATGTTACACGAATATAATCATATATTACGAGGTGAAAGACGGGTAGAGTTATTTGTTGTTTATTTAATTTTTACATAACCATATCTAGGAAGGATTTGAAAATGAAGTTGGAAAGAGTCACAAATATAAGGTAATGCTTGTTTTTATTTTAGTTCACTAAAATTTCTAATTTTGCATCCTACAGAAATTTAGAAATAGTAAAAAAAGAAACAAAAAAGTAATTAATTAATATTTAAATGATGTCCTTCGTTTTAATAAAAATTTTTTTTGCAAAAATAAATTCTAAAATGTGATATTTTTCAAAATTGTTAATTTGAATGAGCATTACAGTAAAAGTTTAAATTAATGAAACCTTAAGTTACAAGAATTTGATTAAAATTTTACAATAAGGAACCGTAATAAAACATCACGCGATAAAAACCCTTATAACTGTTAACATAGAATTAAAATTTGCATTGCAAAATTTACAATTGCATCTCATTCAACAGGCGAGCTTTTAACTAAAACACATTTATTAAAAGTAAACCTTACCCTTCTAATAATTAAGTTAAAATTATATTGCTTTTACAACTGTAGGGTATCCTAGACTTACAATTTATTTCAAGACGATAAGGTTGAAGATTGCTCGAAATATATTCGATTAATGAGTCCTGCTTTAGAATAGTGATGTATCGTTTTATTGTGCGTTTTAAGATCATTTACGTGCGTATTTGCACGTACGCAACTAGGGATGTTTTATTATGTACATCTTCTTCTAAGCATGACATACAAATATACGATGATATTTTACAGGATATCATCGTCAGACCAGAAAACATATAATTTCACCGTATTACAATTCAACCTAGACCTAAGATAAATCATGATATATTTGTGTATCATTGCGTATAATGGAACATTATCTATTTCTTTCATATAAACTTCGTTAAGTTATTTAAATAATACTTCAATTGGGTCTACACTTTTACTTGTTATTCAGTGCTTAAAAACAAAAACAAATGTAAAAACGACATAGTTGACATTAGAATCCCATCATCCTTTTAATTATCTGATTATCTTGTTTTACGAACATTTCCATGCAGTGATGTGCTATCTATCGATTTTCGTTGCGATCTGCAATTTCGATAAGAAAGTGCATCCCTAAAATGCGGGCAAGTTCCTCGAGATAAATGAATGCGGGTCCCGAATCAGCCTCCAGTATCCTTACGATGCGCGTGAGCTCCACTCGACTTCACGATAATTAGTAAATAATCGATATTTTTTAAAAGTATTCGGACAACACTATTTTATGAGAACAAAAACTGGCTTGAGCGGATAATGATGATAGTGAAATGTGAATTATATTTTTGTTTTTATGCTGTTTTATATGAAGAAGGAATTTTATATTAATGTTTGTTAATAGGTAAGGATAGTTTTAATTGCTAATTATAATAAAGTTATTAAAACAAAAAATAAAAGTATTAAAATTAAACGTAAACTATTATAATAAAATTTCTAAAAATGTCTTCCTTAATTATATTATAATCACGTAACAATTTAATTAAGGTTAATATTAAAAACATTGTTGTTGGTATATTTGTTCAAAGGGCAATAATAATTCTCTGCAGGGCAATTAATAATTACAGATAATTTTAACGACAATTATTTAATAACTTATTGTTATTACGGTTTCGGACATTATCAGGAATATAAATAGAAATTTATTGCATAATAAAGTTATATTTAAGAAGATTTATAAGACATTTGATCCATTTGAATTGTATGAATATCAATTCATCTTCTTCATATACAAAAACGCATAATTTGTAATTACAGAATTTTAAATCAAAAACGAATATAACACTCTTTTGGATACTTATAAATTATAATCATTCCATAGATTAATTTAATTTCCGCGTCCAATTTTAGAAAAAAACGATGCAGTTTTCACTGTTATTGCCCTAATATTTTTAGTTTTAATATGGAAATTACTCGCTTTAAAACACAACAATAGTTTCTTTTTAGGTTTTAGGTTTTTCTAGTTTATAGGTTTAATAAATAGATATTATGTTTCGTGATATCATAAAACAAACTCTACAATGTCAAATGGTATAGACTGAAGATGTTTAGATTTAAGTGCTTTGAAATAATCCGCTTATTTCGTAATAATTTGCAAATAAGGAAAGATGATACAGGTGTCTAAACGGTATTTCCACAGCCCGATGACGTAAATAACAAAAGCTAAAAAGTCTTTTCTGTTTATTTTTGTATGATTCAACTTTGTATTTTTATGACACAGTACGGCAAGATACATCCTTAAACATCAATCAAAAGGTTTAAGATGACTATAAGATGAATAAATCGTAATAAAAATATCTATTTATCAAATAAAAGTTCTGGCTTAATTAGAATTTAGAACGTACTGACTTTACAAAGCTTGACTAATAAAATATTTTATAACAAAGGTATAATGTCCTATTCAAGTATGATATTAGAATCTGCTAACAATCTTAAAAGGAAAAGAAAGAGTGGTAACAGTTACCGTTGGCCATAAGGAACATGGAAAATCTCTCTTCTTATTTGTTCTAGTTCTCTCCTCCCTTTGGTCGTGTTGAGTGTCGTTTCTATCACTTTTTTAATAAGAGATATATTAGAGAGTGCATGTTGTGTTAGCGTCTACCTTTACACTAAAATTTTTTGTATAATGGAATAGTCTGTTAAGATTCACTGCAGCGGCCAAAATTTTAACAGAGAACATACTTTTCTAGTCCTGTTATTCTATTATATTCTTGCTAGAAATGTTTGTAACTTTGTGAAAAAAATTGTTAGTGACGCAAAAAACAGAAAAGCCATAGTTCTAGAAATATCACCAGTATTAGGTTGATCGTTAAAATAATCCCATTCTAGTATGATCACAAGAGAGGCGTAAAGCAAAAAGCTACGGAATGATATTATGCAAATTGTCTACGTATCAGTTTAACGATACATTATCCTGCTGTATTAATTTCTGCTTTAATCGAGGCGCTGTTATAGTCCCATAAAACGTCAAACGTCATTATGAGAAATTTAAGACTAAATTTTAACATGATTCATAATATCTAGGGAATTTTTCCCCCCAAATTCAATATAGTGTTGGTTATAAGTATATTTTAACAAATCAAATAATAATCATACAAACGTAAAATTATCACGTCAATAATAATAGTATCTAAAGAAAAAAGGTTATTCTACTTAAACGGTGGTTTTAGATATAGTCATATAATATTACCTTATCTGTGCTATAGGTATGCCTTCAGTAATTGTTAAACTGTGTTAGATTTGGTTTTTGTGGTGGAATATGACTTTATTTAGGTTTCAGATATATTTAGCATTTTGTTGGACTTTTCTAACAAAACATTAGAAGTTGTCGGTGTTGGAACACCCCCATGTCTCGGAGAGCACGTAAAACCGTCGTTCCTGCGCCTGATCTTTTCCGGTCGTGTGGTTTGCCCTCCTATCGAATTATGAGAGTGAAGAAATAGAGAGTGCACCTGTGTTTGCGCACATACTTGTCCACTATAATATCTCCTGCGTACCTGGCTGATCTCTGTTGAGATTTGCTATGATAATTATTACACGATAACGATAACTGTTAGTTAGCCATCACTAAAGGAAAGGACTTAAATACATTAATTTATCATATTTCCCATAGCTAAGTCAATTGGTAAAAAAATATTCCACGCAATGAACAGGTTGAAATTCCCGAAATTATGCAATTAGGGTCTCTCAGTCTGGTTGTCGGAGAATGCACGCAAAAAATACCAGTTTGAAGGCTTTCGTTGGGCACCGCCTCAATCAGAGCTTGACAAATTGTGGTTAACAGGTTAACAACAATCGATTTATTATGAATTATGGTTATAAAAAGATAATCATTGTAGAATAACTTCCGTATTTTTGTGATCTCAATTTTAGAAGAATTGACGGACTCCATCGATTTTTTAATGGAACATACATACAAACATCGTCACAAACTTTCGCGTTTATAATATTAGTAGGATGCAGGATGTTATAATAAAGCATCAAAATATATTTAAATACGGTATTTTGAACTGTAAGAAAATATATGTTTTTAATCTCCATAACGAACAAACTTGTCCTTATAATCATCGGCTTATAAAAATAATGTCGCAAAAACAGGCAAAGAAGCTTTTGTGTGATTAGATACATCTTTTTACATTTATTCTTGTAATTGTTTTTGGAATTTTCTAAGCTCCAAGCTCTATAAATTATAACGAAAAAATAATAAAACTAAATTTACGAGTCTAGATAGTTTATCATGATACCACGTCGATGTTTAAACGAAAATTGAAAAGATCCTATTGAATCAAAGTGTCTTGGAATTTCTATTCCCAAAAATACAACAATTTTGTAAAATTACAAAGAAGTAAGGGGTATAAGGGCATATGACTAATGTTGTATTTTTTCCTTGCAGTGTTGTGTACATCTAAAATTCTCCTTTTTGTTTAAATTCTATGTTCAATGTTATACATAAAATTTGTCGATGTAAATAATAAGATTTTTACGTTACAGTATAAATGTCTGAAAAATAATTTATTCGCAAAATTGCCTTTGGGCGGTGTAAAAGACATTGCTCATATTTGTACCCGTAAAAATTATATTACATACATATTAAATAGCTCGCATGTTAGGACGTGATAGGCGAGAAAAAGGATAAAAATGACGTCCACCTTTAATAATGCCTTATTCAAGTATCTGAGTATATAAAAATATTTTGGGCTTTAAACTTGATAACAGTAGTTTAGGAACAGATTATACATATAACAGACGAAATCCCTTTACAACCACAATTACAACTTTTAACAATATTAAAAACTTTTTATTCAAAACCTCAAAGCTGATATATTGACAAACAAAGAGATTGTATATAATCTGTGGGATTTTTGGACGCTTAAACCGAGCGTAAACTTAATAAGTGGGCCAAATTATTCGAGGCTTTGTGCTTTCAATGGGCTTAACTTAACGAATTTTCAACTTATTTTCGGTGACAGAAATATCGAAAGAGGATTTATTAATAAATTAACAGGT
This sequence comes from Phoebis sennae, assembly GCA_001586405.1. Taxonomy (NCBI): domain Eukaryota; kingdom Metazoa; phylum Arthropoda; class Insecta; order Lepidoptera; family Pieridae; genus Phoebis; species Phoebis sennae. The sequence goes on from LQNK01001544.1 coordinate 319,256, forward strand.
TCGACAAAAATAACTTTCATGATATACATAAAAGAAGTACGTAATTGATGCGTGATATATTTTTAATATCTCAAAACATTTGTATTATTTTTATTTCATTCTGCTCTTATTGCTAATGGGACATACTGTTTGAGATTTAGAATAGTATGTATCGAAAGTAGTTTTTACTTTAAAGTGAATTTAATTTAAAGGGTATTTGTATTAAAATTGGATAAAATCAAATAAATTCTTGATATTTTTTAAAACTTCATTTAAAACTCATGAATTTTACCTTTTATTGAAAGAAAGTTTTAGGTGTCTCTCTTAACGTTACCTTTATTCAGTTATCTTCCTTTTATTGACTGTGTACGTGTTTAGAAAAGGAAAAAGTTAACGCTTCACGTATAAAATCTAATAAAACCTTCAACTAAACCTTAAATTCCCTTTTAGTTTAGAATTTATACGAATTTCTAGTAATAAGTAAGAGTCGAGTTTAGAATAATTTTCCCGCTCAAAGGTAGACGTCAATCTTTTTTCATAACCTTTGACAAATATGGTTGTATTTTTTTTACACTACCAAGCAAAGGTATTCATTCATCCGTCGTTTTATGTTAATAAATCTCCGCGTAATCAATGAACAAATCAATTTAATATATTTAATCAATTTTTTTTAAATTGTGGTTAAATAATTCGGTTGAAATAAATATCTTCAAAATCGTAATTCCATTTATAGGAAGTGGGTGTAAAAAGTGCCTACTGTCTTTTTTAGACATTATTACATATGCGTTTTAAAATTCGGGACCCCATATTTGCTTAAATATTTGATATCATTGGCGATGCGACAGTAAAAAGCAATAAGTTTCGGGTAACGCTTATTCTGTGGCATCCCAATATGTGAGGTCACGTTTGCGATCGGACCAAAATTCCTCTCGTTTGCTTTATTGGCACTAACGTGATATTATTTCGTGGGTAACCAATACATTGATAAAAGTTGCGATTTTATGGAAGCATTCGAGTGGATCTAAATAAAAAACGTGGGTGTGCATCGCGATAGTTCATTCAATAAATTGTTTTAGAGCTGTCGCTCTTCTTGATTTTTATGGAATTTAGTATAATAAAATTCATTATTCCTTGTATTTATTATTTAAGCAATGTTTTATGTGCGATCTGTTGATGTAACCTAAATAAATAAATAAATTATTCCAATCAATCATTAAAAAGACAAAGCACTTCAAATTGGGCAAATTCAAATTTTGTCTGTCCATCGTTAATTCAACTAACAAATCAGTTATAATTTCTGATGTCAAAAGATACTCATTCGCTTGCTTGGTAATTAAAAATGGCATACCTATTTACTTCAATTATTACTAAAATCCCTTGGCACAATTATGTACAACTTCGAGATATTCTAGTTCTTTCAATAAACTCTTGATTGCGTGAAAACCATGAAATTTTAATTAATTCTAGCTTTGCAATGCAAGCAAAAACTTAAACAACATTGAATTGTGAATAAAATATTTGTACGACTTCCAATAAAGCGCAGCTGCTGAAAATGATATTGCTAGAAGTTTCCGCTTGTTATACGTCGTAATGTGAGAAGATAGGCAAATTGTAAGGTCACTCAAGAGTATTTCGTTTCTTTGAGTCTGATATGTTTGTATGCAGCAAATGCTAGTGGTGTATTTACGTATGAGTTAAATTCAATACTTCTGTGCAAGTGTAGAGCTATCACTTTTGAATCATAATAGGATTTAAGTATAAACTTTTAAGAATCTTCTACGTTAAACTCAGTATGGAATTGAATTGATATTTGGGTTTAGTATTATATTATCTGTGGGTTTAGTAACGCGTCGAATTTTCACTGGAGTACCTACATTATTATTCTAACATTATACATTTTTAATTTATAGTTCTAAATTATAAATTAGGTATTTTCAGTTGAAAGCATGATTAAGCTTCCTGAAATAGATGTTTTGAATTAACTTTTCTCTTTTTCATGTCGAGACATTTTGTTCGAAAGACAGGGACTTTGATTTTTATAAAATTTTATTTAATAACACGTGTCACTCTGTTGTTTCACCATACTTCATGTGCATTATTGCCAATGGATGTTATGGCAGTTTAAAAAGAATGATCTTTCACTCTTTAATTAAGCTACAATTATCTACTCACAAATTATCACACTTTAGTAACTTAATGGTAATTTTTAGGCATTATTCTAGTTTAAGCCAAGGGATGTAATATTGATATAATATTGCATAGATAACAATATAATATCATACTTGACCAAGTTATTATTGCTTAAATTGAGTATACTTTAAACGTAGGCGAGTATTTTAGACAGATTTAACAAATAACGGAGTCGAATTGAGTAACATGAATATATCCGTGATATCAAGCGATGTTTTAAATCCATACCAGTATAATATATCCGTGGTATCAAACGATGTTTTAAATCCAGTATAATATAACCAGTATAATATATCCATGGTATCAATCGATGTTTTAAATCCAGTATAATATAACCAGTATCGATGTTTTAAATAGAGACCATTGCGAGTGACTACATTAAAGTTCGTTTGTTCTAGAATCGTCGACTTGTCCCGCGTGGCGGTATGGTGCGCGGTGGTGGCGTGGTGCGCGAGCGGCGTGCGGTGTGCGCCCGCGCAGCTGTGCACGGCGGCCGCGGAGGACGACCCCAGAGCGGCGCGGTTCTGTCAGGCGCTGAATACTTTCCTTGAGCTGTATGCGGAGGCTGCGGGTGAACAGGTGCCGGAATATCAAGGTATGGTTATATTGTAGTAATGGAACCTTGTCGTGATTAGGTCAGTGATTTTATTGCGTATAGATGGTTGACTCTTGTCAAACAGGGCGACAGGGCACAGGGCACTATTGTGTAAGTTAACCTGCTTTTTTTGAAAATAAAATTTATTTTATTTTTTCTTGTGTAGATAGTCTAAGTAGGTAGCATATTCGATTTAAAATCTATGGGCTTTATTTCTGGGTGGCCCAAACTGTTGCTAGTTTTTCCCTAAACAAATCTATATTGCAAGTGTTGAGTTAGTGATGTAGAGAGTACGATGGTTTACTAATACTAAAAGTTCTAGATAAAAACAATTATCTCGTTACGTATTTCCAAAAGCTTTAACTTAAGGAATTTCTTACTACAAAAATTCAAAGACGTATAAAAAACTGGGCTATAGAACTATCGTCTTTTAAAAGTAATCAAGTTTAAACTTCTTGTTTCATTCCAGCCTTAGTCCGCGACTACCCTCAACTCCTGGACTCTGGCATGAAGCGACAAGACGTAGTGCACTCCTTCCTCCGCTTCGGGCGCCGGCGCTGACGCGTCCCCTCCCCGCTGCTCGCACCCCCACAACCGAAACGCAGCGAAACGGC
>LQNK01001544.1:328738-344982 GCA_001586405.1 Phoebis sennae
CATTATTATAAGGAAGTTCCTTCGAATAGAAAAAAATACTCACGTGTCCAGTAGCCCTGTCATCATTGGATTCCGTCTGACTCTTGACGAGCTGGTCTTTATCAACCTCGAAGACATCATCATTATAAGGAAGTTCCTTCGAAAAGAAAAAAAATACTTACGTGTCCAGTGGCCCTCTCATCGTTGGATTCCGTCTGACTCTTGACGAGCTGGTCTTCATCCAACGCGAAGATGTCATCATCATGAGGCAGTTCCTTCTCAGTTCCGTTGGTGTGTTCTATCTTATTGGGGTCTTGAAGGGGCAGGGCTGTTCCAGAAACTACTAACTGGATTTCATCCTAGAAATAATAAAATATATAATCTTTATTACTTTAAATTACATTACATAATCAACAATACATCATAATAGCAATACATTCATTATATTATAAACAGTAATGTCCTTTAAAGTTCGTCCAGTAATTCCTTTTAAGTGGTTTATAATATAATAAAGTAAAATTAATATGTAATACAACGCTTGATTAAGATTTCAAGAAAATATTGAAGAAACGTTTTATACACATTATAATAGAAGAAATTTATCTAAAGGAAGCTATTCAAATGGTTGAAATGATATTTGGATACCACAAAACTGTTATACCTAGAACAACATCATATTTTGTCCGTCAGATTTTTTTTTGTTTCTACAAAAATTAAAAAAAAATAACAGCTTCCCGGACCAGTTTCTGTCATGGTAGCAAATTTCTACGGACACTAGCCAATTACGCAGGAGAAATTATAGTACACAAGTATGTGCACGTACACAGATGCACTCTATATTCCTTCACTCTCATAATATGATGGAACGGAAGAATGAAACTCTTTATTGTATTAAGGCATAAAAAATTCAGTTATAGTTAAATTAAAAAAACAGACCGGGCAGTTAATGAAATTGTTTTATTAAAAATTTATTCATTTAAAGTTACATGTCCCTAAATAGATAGATAGATAGATAGATAGATAAGACATTTATTCAAGAAGAAAGATACAAAGCACATTAGAGACAGATAAAACATTAACACATACACAAGAAAAAGAAAGAAAGAAACATAAAACACTTAAATATAACAAAAGAAGCAATATATTGTGCAGTGTACTACATTTCTTGAATGGGTCATGGCTAAGCATATGTCATAGTATTATAATTATATACAGGGTGTCCCGTAATTCAAATTGGGCGAAGTCAACATTTTTGAAAAAACTACAATATCCTCAATATCTCAAAAACAGTGATATTTTCGTATGACCCATATTGGGTTTTTTGATAGATTATTAGCTCAGCTATCATCCCTCAAGAGATGCTTCACTCATTACGGGACACCCTGTATATATTTATTACTTACCTCAGGCAAGTCCAGTTGAAATGTGGGAGGGGCGAGAGCAGCGGGCTGCAGTCTCCTCAACTTATACGCAGCTCCACTTAAAGCTGATGACACTAAACGCTCCGCGCTCGAACCCACTGACCCCACGCGAGTACGCCAGACCTTACAAAAATATCATATTACTAATCATATCTAATTTTTGTGTGAACTTTAAATCCTACTAATAATAAATGCGAAAGTTAGTGCGAATGTATGTATGTATGTATTAACTAATAAACCGATTATGATGAAACGTGCTACACATACAGGTTCCTCTTAATCAGGATTAGAAGTTACGCGGGTGAAATCATAGGGCGCGGCTTGCGATATTAATTTTACAATAAAAAAATTGTGTTAAAATTGCAAGTATATTTTTAAAAACTTACAAACGAAATTATTTGACTGTGTGAAAATACAACTGAGAAGATGTTTCCTGAAATATAACTTCCCTAAATTCAGCAAATAACAACAGAAAATTGTCCCTTCACTAAGTACAAATGGAGTGAACTGAATAAAAAATTTGAAGCAAACTTTAAAAAGGTCCTTCGAACCGGATCCTAAAACGACATCTACACTAATATTGCAAGGAGAAGTCGGTTAATAAATGATTTTTCTATTCTTTTCTATTCTATTCTAGTGGTATATACAAAAACAAACCTGCATAAACGCATACGGCTGCGCGTGCGGCGACGTGGAGGGTTTCAGCGAGTTTGTGAACACTTGCATGTTGTTCCGCCGACTCGCTAGTAGCTTCGCTGTTTCTACCTTTTTACAAATAAAAATTATGTATAAAAATTATATAAGACTAACTATTCTCATTTGTAACTATAAATACCGATTCATACAATATTTAGACGACCCGATTAAAGCAGTGGATATGGCAATGGTTTATTGCGTTGAGACTGTGTGTTCGATCTCCACGTGTAGAATATTATTATGTGTTGAACATTGTTATTTTCTACCGTCTGGAGTGTTTATTGATCTATATTCTATAGTATATGTACTTATAAAAAAATATGTTTTTAATTATGTCTATCAGTTTTCTAGTTTCCATAGTACAAGCTTTGCCCAGTTTAAGATAGAAAATTTAATGATAAACCCCTAACAAAATTGTCTGTCATAAACTAATTATTTCTAAAAATGGATTTGTTTTTATAAATTTTAATTTGTTTAATTCATCCGTATAAACATTATATATAAAAAGGAGCAGTAATGATGTGTCTTGATTTTTTTATTTATCATTTTTTTTTTCATCTTTATGTGGAGGATGGCATTATTCCTCCAACGAAAAGGGAGGATCTTAGACCAGTCCGAACCACAGGACCGACCGTTAGGCCCCGAGGATTGATGTTTGGAAGTTGTATATATGGTTAGCAAAAATATTTCAACATGGCGATTAAGGAATTGTGACGTCACGCGACGCACACACATCGTTCTACAGATATCACTTACATCTTCAGCCTCATCAAGTTCCAGTAGACAGGCGTCTTTATCAGCACACAAGTCCAACGCCGGTGGTTCCTCGCCCTCCACGTCAGCTGTACGCGTCGGCTCACTTACCGCACCTGAAAGTGACACTTAACACTTTATCACTATACACTTTCACTTTTCTATACTAAACCCGCATTGAGACATATTTTCATTGGTCGTTAGAGCTTACATTCGGGGTGCGGGAGATTTCTGAAACGCGTAGTTTATATCCTCGTGATTAGTTTCATTGGTCGTTATGCCAAATGCTGGGCACACATTAATCGAATATATATCAATAATATATATCTATGATAATCTATACATATAATAAAACAGTAACCGAACCATTTCTGTACATTGAATATTTTTCAAAAAGAGTAATTGATATGCAACATGTATGTTCTATAGATACCAAAACCATGGTTAGAATTTTTTTTTCTGTTTGTCTGTTTGTCTGTTTGTCTGTTTATCTGTTTGTCTGTTTGTCTGTCTATCTGTTTGTATGTGCGTCAATCACGTAATAACGACTAGGCAGATTTTGATAAAATTTCACATGCTGATAGATCAATATTAGGTGAAAATTATAGGCTACTTTTTATTTAAAAAAAATAATTTTAGGGGTGGCTCTCCATACACGTAAACGGAGGGTAAAAAAATAAATTCGCGAATACATCATTAAATTTGATGTCATTAGATAGGTCTTTAAAAATGAAATAAAGGTTTCTAAATGCGTTTTTTGCAAAATTAAATCTTTTTTGAGATATACGCTTCTAAAGTCGTGAAAATGTCGTACCACGTGACAATGTGAGATTTTGGTTGACTTGCGGTCATGTCCTTTTATACTCTTTACGTATAGATACGGTAAAAACACTCAATAAATTCTCAAAAACCTTCACAAAATATATAACTCTTCGCACGCGGCTTCGCTCGCGTGTGCTATAAATTTCTGTATTTGGAAGAGGCGCGCACTGTAAGATTTTGGTGAAACCTATTTCCATAGATAATTATAACACTATAGACATGGGCATATATTACTGTCCTGCGACCGTCATTTATCTAAACTTTTGTCGTGCGCCTCTAAAAAATACAGAAATTAGTAGCCCACGCGTGCGAAGCCGCGGGCGGAAAGCTAGTAATATATATAAATTTGGCATGCAGGTAGTTGTTATGACGTAGGCATCCGCTAAGAAAGGATTTTGATCAAATCCCCGGGAACGGGGAATACAGTTATAGGCGGGTGAAACCACGGTCACGATGGTAAGGTATATAGGTGTAAATGTATAAGTAACTTTTATTTACTTCCTAAGTTTATCATACACAACATTAAATTTATTTTGTGGGAATAAAAGACATACATGGGAAATGGAATTGACTTTTCACTTTAAAATTAATGCTTATTAAAAGTAAAAAACTTACCAATATCATAACCATTAGCCGCTTTATTGGCTGTAAACGCGTCCCATAGCGCCTTTTGTATTTCTAAAGCGTCCTTGTCGTTTTCTAATGCCTATAAATAAAAATATGATTCAATTTAATGCGCTACTTAATCAACTTTGAAATAATGTATTAAAAACTATAATAATTAAAAAAATCTTACTAATATTATAAATGTAAAAGTTTGTGAGGGTGTTGATAACTGTTTCACGCAAAAACTACATCCAGAATAACATATAGACTACTTGTGGACTCTAATGTTGTGAAGTATAATATATTAACTGATAAATAATACAAATTATTCAAAATTGAAATTGTTTTATGCTCTACAATTTTTATAATAGATGTCAACATCATTGGTGCAATAGAAACTGAGATAATCGCGAAAAACTATTTTTTATGACCTCTGACTTCACATAACTTCCGATGCAGACACGACATGAGACTTTTGAGACTAAGAGAATATTTAGCTTATTAACTCTCATTCTGAGGTTAATCGATAAAAAGATTAGACTATAAATGTGTTTTTTACTCTTTCTTAACGGCCGTTTTCAATAATGTATCAAAGATTATGGATAGATTGTAATCTCAGATTAAATGACATTTGATAGTCAAAAGTCATAACAAAGGCAATTTGAAATTCCGTCGACAACATATTGAAATCAAAGTAAGTGCAAATAGATTTGCCTGACTTTAGTAAGCAAAACAAGGGATAGATAGAATATTAAAAACGTTGTATTAAGACGGTTTATACCCACTGTATTTTAACTCGGTTTAGAGCGACAGTTTCGGACCGATTCGGACCTTCATCAGGGGGGGTGAGACGTTTAAGCGGTCACGTCTCTCCTCGCACGTGCGAATCGGTCCGAAACTGTCGGTCTACTGTCTAAAATACAGTGAGTATAAATAAATATATATATATATATATGTGTGTAGCGAGTATATATATAATAATTTATTCGATTTTATTTGTATAATTTTTATTTTATTTCAAAATTTAATCTTCGATCTTTGAATAATATTTATTTGTAAATTTTATTAATATCGGTTTAAATGTATGTAATATTTGTATTTGTGAATGATTTTTACTATGGATCCTGTTGTCTGAAATAAAATGATTTTATTTTATTTATTTATTTTATAAACCGTCTTAATACAACTAATTGCACGATGGCTTATCGTTAAATCAACATTATAGAAAAGGGCCGTAAATGAATTACGTTAAATCAACATTATAGAAAAGGGCCGTAAATGAATTACCTTAATCCTAGGCGGTGCGGGCGCGGGCAGTGCTGCCAGCCTTACAGCTGTGCCCGTCGCCAGCGCCATCACGCAACGCTCGCCGATCGCTATCTGCGTTTGCAGCGAGAATATCGCGTTTGCGCCCTGCAAATACATATAAATAATCGCTCTTTTAATTTAATAATAACATAAAATAATAACTGAAAGGATAATAGGAAGGAAATACTGTGTTATATAACGCTACGGTGTAATAGGCAGATCGTTTCATTTTATTAAAAAGCGTCTGTGTAATGGGCGGCCACGGTGCGATATCGCTGACCAGGCAGTGTCGAGTGTACGGCGACTACATTTTTTTAGGTTCCCACTGCCTGTTCTAACATCGAACATATTAGTCGTTAGGTCTAGATTTATTGTAATTGTATATTTTAATTAGAAATACATCATAAGAAAAATCGTACTTTAATTCCACCCTCAAACTGCAGATATACAGTTACTGTAGCGATATATGAACGTAAATATTTGAAATTTATTTAGTGTTTATGGTAGCTGATTTTTCAAATATATTTTAAAGGACCATAGAAAAATACTGAAATAAATTTTGGGAACATTACAAAAAAATCGTTATTTTTGTGTGTGACTTTTAAATTTTTTATAAATATTTAATATTAAAAAGAATACGTAAATCACCCCCCCCATACTAAACAATGAAAAACATTAACATTGAATAAAAAAACCGCAATAAAGTGTACAAACAGTCCAAACGGTTCCGACTTCCGAAAATGTAAAACCGATTTAATTTAATGTTATTTCATTAGCAACATAAACACAAATAACAATATAATGAAACACATATTGTAAGCAGTATATCTACAGTTAGGTACATTGTTTTTGCTTTATATTTGTCGACAGAATAGCAATTATAAAAATTATAACAACTTACGGATAGAACTTATTTTTAGACAAGTAATATATTTTCAACATACAAATATAAATAAAAAAAGGTTTACTATTTATTGGATGTTTAATTCATTAAATAACAACTATTCACCTGCATCCTCAACTTGGCCAGCAGCAGTTTATGCAGCTCATACTCTAAGAACGGCAACTGGTCTGATATATCTCTCGCTCCTGGCTCTGATGCTGGAGGTGCCCGACGAATTCTACCAGCTGGAACAAACACATAAAAGATAGATAGATAGATAGATAGATAAGACATTTAATCCTTGCACAATACACAAAAGAACAACACCACAAAGAAACATTGAAGACAATATACATATACAGAACAGATTGGTGGTATTAATGATGTGTATTGCGCACAGATAGGGTTCGGGCTCAGCATATGTCGAGGCGACGGAGCCGCGACGCTGATAATTCTGCCAGAACCGAAATAAGAGTAGGTCTGACACAATGATTTTATTTTTAATTAATATATAAGTTCGAATAGATAAGGATACAGGATATATTATAATATATTGAATAGGAACAAATTAGTATACCTTAATAATATAATAAATATATTTATACATATTTATAAAACATAAACATAATAAAACATTATTTTTTTTATTTTTTTAACGAAAAACTAAGAAAAAAACATTTTCAAATTTAAAGTGTGTCTTGTCATAAATGTCACTTTTGACATTGTAACTAAAAAGTACCTTATTTTATAATGCCAAAAATAAAATTGGCAAAATTGTGGCATCACAGCACTGCCATTATGAAAAAGAATTGAATTGAATCCTAAAAGTAATGAATATGTGATTCTTTTACAATACAACTGCAATACTATCAGACAAAGTTGACAAATTATTATGGAAAATAGATATTTTGAATTAATGAATGAATGAATATTCTTTAGAAACACACACCAAAGAAATTTACACATATTTACATAGTACACTATAAGGTATAATAGGCGGCCTTATGACTTCAAAGCCATCTCTTCCAACCATAATACTAAACAGAGAAGTAAAATAAGAGAAACATTGTAGGCGGTGTAGATCTAAAGATATATCAAAATTAAGTATATATGGCATATATAGAAATAGTACACATTATATATAGATACATGAAATATTATATAAATAGATAAATAAGTAAATACATATACATATCTATAAATAGAAAAGAAATAGATCTTTTTTGAAAATATTTTTAAAAACAATTTCAAACTTCGCTGGCATTACGTTCTTGTATATTTTAGTAATAATAATTGGTAAACTATATACATACCCACTGCGGTGAGTGTGACCGCCTTGCCGTGGGAATTCAATCGATTCGGTTTCGCACACGTCGCCAATAGAACTGTAGGTACCCGCGCTCGGCTGTTATACCAAAAAATTGGTGAATTGAAAAGTATTCAAAAACACAAAGTACATTATAATAAAATAGCATATATTTAAAAGATTGTGACTGTCAATTCTTGATGGAAATGCATATTAAAACACTTTAATTTACACTATTTCCACTTTTATGAAATTATTTAATATTATTATAATTTTAATAAAAGTGGAAATAGTGTATATTAGAGTGTATTTATAGGAATTTTAGTTATAATAGCATATTATTTAAAAAAATTAAAAAATAACATAATAAAATACTAAGTCAACGAAAGTGGGCCATTAGCATTACATAATCAGCTAATCTATTTTTTATCAAATTGCCGACGAAAATTATTTAATTTTATTATAAATTATCCACTAATTCGCGTTTATTAACGCACCTTTTGCTACCTAAAAATAACAATAATAAATATGCACATAAGTAAAAAAAATGTTTGAAAATATTATAAGACTTATCATTTGATCACATTTGGTTTCTTAAATATAATAGATTCAACCATCCTGGTTGGTCAATCTTACTAACTAACTAACCTTTAAATCTAACTTAGTTTCACTTACCGACACTCCCCACAAGGTGCCAACTCTGCTCTGTACGGCCCTGCACCGGGCGAATACGGAACATGTGAGATACTGCAACTCTCATTCTCACTCTCTTCTATCGTGTTCTTCGATCCGTTCACTACTGGAAAAGAGAGAGAGTTTTTAAACGGAAAAAAGGTGTTACATAATTTATTAAAATTTTCTGGTTAAAAACACTGAGTTTAATTTGAAATTATGAATAAATGAATTAATGAATGAAACACTTTAATGTACACACAAAATAAAATATACAAATAAACACAATAAGATTAGAAACTAAAAGAACATGCACATATTGCACAATTTAAAAATATTAACATTTAACAATTTTGTTTTTAAATCAAGATATGTACATGTAAAACGATATCCCACTTCTGATGTTGACAAAGTAAAAAAATATATAGAGATCTCTAACAGTGCACTGTTATTCTTTTTCTATAAAAATAATTTGGGAACAAAATTAGTTTTTTAATATTTAGAGTTTTGTAGGCATTTATGTTTCGTTTTACACTAATGCTACTGTTTTGGTTCGATTTAATTGTGTAGGAAAACCACTTTTAAAGATAATAATGCACTTTTATTGTAGGTCTTCAGGGTTATACTTAATTTATTACATTTGAGTGTCTTAGCGTAATTCGCGCGTATGAGTGTTGCCGGCCGACTCTCTGACGTTAAACGTCAAACTAGACAGATTAAAAATGACAGACTGCCCAAATGTCATTATGAAGGATCGTCGTGTTACAGTTTGATTTATGTAAACATTGAGTTACATTCTGCATTAAAATGAATAAATAAAATATACATTACATGACACATAGGGCTCGTCGGTATTGAAATCACAATCCAAGTTGATAACAGCCGCCGTGCCCGATGCAGAAAGAACGCACACGTCTTCCCTGTAAACGTTACATTTACTATTATTCTGGGACACAGCATAAATAAAATTTATAGAATTAAAATCATCTCAATCAATCATCCTGATGATGATTGTTCGAAACCGGTTGTAAGTTAAATAAAGTTTATTAATAAATGAGGAAATAGTGTGAAAAAGACTTTAATTCTATAAATTTTATGACAATACAATCTATCAAGTATAAAACAAAGCAATTTATATAAACAATATTTGGTTTGTTCGTAAAATTTCAAATACGTTTAGTTCGTTAATAATATTCTTCATGTGCTTAAAGATTTTTTTTAAAGTGTCGTACAGAATGGAAACGTGTTGTTTAATTGGTTATTATTTGGTCGGTTAGTCTATGCAAGCGAGTAAGAATGAATTTAAGTGCGTGTGTGTTTTTGTTAACGTATTGGATTGAAATATGTAATAAAATAGGTCTAAAATTCCAATTTTTTTTTCTAATTTTAACTCAATAACTGTATAATTGCAATGTACGTGTAATAACTTAACATATCTAAGAATATCACGATGTATATAAGTTCATCCACGAAGTCGTGCCCTACTATCGTCGCAATCGTTGACAGTATATTAGGCAAGCTTCCGCTTGTGTGAAGTTTTATGGGTGCACTCATTACCCATGTGTGCATACGCACACTGAAATAAATAGGCCAATCAAGACAAATTAAAAAATTGTGGGGCGCGTCGTCTAGAGAGAGAGTGATAGTGCTATGGCACTATCTCTCTATAGTGCTATGGCATTATCTCTCTCTCTCTCTCTGGCCTTTAAATCTATAACAGACTTTTTAAACAATGTCATGAAAAAAAAGTATGAGGGCACTATCTATAGCGTGCAATAAAATGTATAGAGATTGAGTTTATTTGTGGTAAAATGTGTGTATACCGATTGGCGGCTTTCTCGCTGTACGCAAGCACGGCGACGCAACGCAGCGCGCGCGCGTGCGCACGCAGCTCTGTGCGCAGCTCCGCCCACCACGCAGCACGTGACCCGCTCTCCCCACCACCGTCTACGAGTTTCACTGAACGAGCGCATACAGTACCACCTAAAAAAAAAAGATAATTTTTTTTATAGGATACTAGCTGGTGCCCGCGGTTTTACTCGCGTGAAATCTGGGTCTATAACTCAATGTATGTGTAATGATAGGAAACTATCATTAGTATATGTACGAAATTTGTTTATAATCAATTCTGTAGTTGCGGCTTGATTGACACACAAACATCCAAATAAACAAATTATAACATTTAAAATATTAATAGGATTCACATTTTTCACCTATTAGAAAAACCCATATGCCATCAACTTCAATATGAAATGTCTACAACTTGAAACATTCGTTAATTTCATTAATTTTATTTTATTCTATTGTTTATCATCTCTTCAAAAGCTACACAAACATTATTTTTTTTATAGAAATATGCTTAATGGAAATTATATTCTTATGATTTCACGCATTTTACCCCTTATAAAAATATTTACTCCGATTTCTAATAGCGTAGTCATTTTTAAATTTTTTAAATATATGTTAGTATTCAATTCAAATTTAGGTCTTACCAATATGAACAATGAAACCGGGCGGGTATTCAGTCATTGTAAGGAAGGGGTATTCCAACATGTCCAAATTGTTGCTATTCATAGAGGGACGTAAAATCGCACCCCCACCGCTGCCCGTGTTACCGAGCGACGCGTTCAACGAACTACCTACAATTAAAAAAAAAAGATATTTATTACAGAGTATGATAAAAAAAATCTGAAGTATGTGGATATACCAAAAATTCAATACGACGAAATTTTCAAAAATTGTTATATTGTTATTAGTTTCACTCTAGCTTTGATACACTTTCGCTTTGACTAAAATGCAGTGGAACAGGGGCAAATAATCAGTTTCTAAATCATATAGTGTATTGAGATTCATATTTCACTATACATATACTCATACTTACATTTTATATGAATATTCCAGACTGAATAATATACCTATATGACTTCCAAATTTCAATTCAATGCCATTTTTTTTTTCACATATTTAAATCATTTATTTCAATACTTTCATATTCTCATCATAATTTTACCAACCTTTAGGCGTAATACTAAGATCGGAATCCGACGACCGTCTATGTATCCCCATCGGCGTGGACGTAGAATTCACCGACGCGTTCTGCACCGCGCCGTTGGCCGGCTCGCGACCTCCGTACGACTCGTGCCTCGCGTGCCGCGGCGATCCTCTGTCCTTGTCCTTCTCGCACTTCTCCCGCTCGCCCTTCTCCCTCCCACTATCCCTGTCAACACCGCACGCTGCATGCGAGTTATCACACACGCTAGCACTGTTAGTATCACACTCTGACTCTACGCCCTCTACGTCTAGACTCTCCGCTCTGTCCAAGCCGCTCTCCGGCAGAGAGGGGATCGTCTCTAAATGTGCGCCACTAAGAATGGGATGGAAGTTTTGTAACACTGGCGTGTGGGTTAACTTGCATGTGGTCACGTTAGGATCCTTGGACATTTTATGCGAAACGATCGATTCAGATGTAGAATGAATGCTGTCTTGTCTGATTAATTTCTTCTCTTTCTTATCTATTGCGTTGTCATTTAATGCATCCTTCGCTTTGGCTTTAGCTTCAACGGATTCCAATTTTTCGTTAACGTCGTCGAAGAATTTCTTATCTGCCGTTTGCAAATCGGGACTCGTCGGTATGAGTAAAGATTGAACTTTATCAATCAATATGGTCTCCATAGCCGTCTGAACTAAGCCTGACGGTTTAATCGCGGACTTTTCCTTTTTAAAAGACCTTTGCTCGCGGAAATGATGATCATCTCTGCTGTAAATACTCGAAGGTCCACTGAGTGACGCCCTGGAAACAGGTTCAGAACCTATGTACATGGATACAGGGGACGAACCGAATTCATCACTTTTACAAAGACGATTGGATTGTAAGGTGTCTTTATCGAGATTAAGCAGGTCGCTGTAGGAGAGGAAATGTGTTCCTAGAACTGTATCGCTAGGGGCTCTAGAAGTAACATCTGAAGCAGATCCCGGTTGACTTAGAGGAGGTTTAGGATCTGCATGTTTCTTTCTAGGCAGCAGGGAGTAATGTGACAAGCTTTTTATCATGCTGCTTTTCGAAATTTTCGAAAGCTGTCGCTTAATCCGCTTTGAGGAGCGATAGACGAAGCCCTTTTTCTCGACCGGGGATGATGGTGCACTAAAGCTACTAGAAAGCTTTCTGTGCGCGAATGGATTTGGGATTTTGAAAAAGTGATGATTATGAGACTTTGTTGCTACACACTTGTCTTCTACTGGTTCATCGTGATCAGTTTCCTTGTGTTTATTTTCCTGTGCCTTAACGTCAGATGAGACGTTACTTTCATCAGTTTCAAAAGATGACGCCTTAAGAACGGTAAGTTTTCGTTCCATTTGTGCAATAAATTCAGAGTCTACTTCATGTCTTAACACGGATTTTACGACAGAGCTGATCGTATCAGATTTCATGCCAAAACTATCGTCCTCTTCGTCTGACGTAGAGTACATATCTGAACTCTCGGCCGATAGCGCAGACGAAACTGAACCGTAATAACTAGCATCACCAGGCAATTTGAGTAGATTTTCGGTTCTCACAACAATAGGTGACGTTGGACAGGATTCAGAGATCTTTCTCTCAGGCGGTGGATTGTCAGCATTGGCCAAATTTTCCAATGAAGCGCAATGTATTTCTGGTATTTTATAATCACTTTGACCAGCTATCCCTTTATCTATTTTTTCATCAGGTATAATAACAACTGGTTCAGACTCGCTTTTACGTCTTATCGTAGAACCAGGTGAATGTTCTGAATCTTGAGACTCAGAGATTCTTGCAAGGCTCGTCTGCGCGTGGAGCACAGATCGAGCTAGTATGGACGCCATATTAATACCCTGATCGTCCTCTTCATATTTTCGAACATTCAACCGCTTCAACTTCTTCAACTCATTCCGTATCTCCGATATACGTGACGTATCCGACGAATTCGATTTGATTGACACTTGATCATCCTGTTTCGAGGATTTACGACGGCGTGCGAAGCGTTTCGAAAAGAGATTAGTTTTAATCTTTTTCATTTTCTGTATTGGGCCGGATGAGTCGGAATCATCATCTTGTCTGTTTAGAAGTTTATTTAATTCTGATTGATCTTCTGATATATGTTTGAGACCTCTTTGAGTAGCTAGGTCTTGGTAAATAGATTGGCTTCCGGTGTAGCTTTTTTGTGTCGTTCTGACCATTTCATAGCTTCTATCATCGTCATCCATATTTTCTGGTTCATCTAACAAAGATGGCGTCCTAGGATTAAGTATATTTACAATCATCTGTAGTTCGTCTTGATGATGTTGGTAATATTCTCTCAAATCGGCTACGCTATCGTCGTCGGTCGCTAAAATGTCCAAGTACTTGTTCAATTGTCTACATTACGGAATGCAAATACAAGCACGGTACACACAAACCATGCAAAAACAATTTCATGAGTAACATTTTAACCATAAAAGCTAGAAAATTAAGAAATCCTATTAAAAATTAAATAAAATTGCATCTTGTTAGATTAATTAAAATTTACGAATAGGAAATTTTAATGCTTATGTTCATGCTCAAATATGTTTTACTAGCTAAGCTCCGTTTTCACTCGCGTATATTTGCCGTTTCCGTAGGATTCTCGGGATAAAAGCTATCCTATTACCTTCATCGAGTTTCAAACAATCCCTGTACAAAATATCCAAATCGGTCCAGTAGTTTCGGAGCCTATTCAATTCAAACAAACAAACGAAAAATCAAATCTCTCCTCTACAATATTAGTATACAGTACCAATAATTAATTGATTTTGTTGGTTTATTTATTTATCTGCATATGCTTTTATGAGAATCTACTCACTGTTGTGTTAACTGTACAGTCATTGGTTGACTCGGTAACGGTAAAGGTGTGATGCTGACAGCGGTTCCTGCAAAAGAAATTTAAAAAACTGACTTAATAATTTTTTTAAACTTATGATAATACTAGATCATTATTAGGACGTGACGTCTACGTGAAATCTATGTATGTATATAAAATTTAAGTAACCATACCAACACTAGCTCCACTATAAATAATTTGTAAATAATTGATGATTTATTGCGATAATTTATGAGCTTTACGTCATCTATCTAAATATATTATAGAAAGAAGACCCCCAGCCGTGTCCTCGTATCTATATGAACGCGATAACCTCGAAAGCTACTGAATGGATTATGCGGTTTTCAACAATAAAAAGAATAGTGCTTGAGGGAGATTTTATGATTTTTTATTATGATATTATGTAAATAAAAAAAAGTCAATATATTTTGAACAGGTCGTAACAATTTTGCAAACTGCGAGCTTTCCACGCCAATGCAGCGCAAACTAGCGGTGATATAGCAGAACAATATATTGCACTTTGAACGTGGCATATTTGACATACACGAAAATATATACATATAGTAAAAAAAAATAAAAAAAGGAAATAAAAAAATCGTGGTGTTTACTATTCTATTCACAATTCCAAAGCTATCCATAAATATTTACCAATAGCCCTCGCCACGACCCCCGCTTCGCCCTCCAAGTCGAAGTCTTGCTGATACCCCACCACAGCATTCGCGCCTAACTCCGCCGCTTTCAAGCCCACTAGGCGTTGTACCTAGAACGCAATACAAAAAATCGTATGCAGAGGCTCACCAACATCGACTTCACCATCACGTTAATGTCGAGGCTATCCAGCTCCTTGACACAACTGACCTAGTGAGAAGACTGAAAAGGACCAAACCCTTTGAGTTAGTGTAGTGTAGTGCTAAATAAAAATAGTGATAGTGAACTATCTCCCCAAAGCACGTGAACAAAGTGACTTCCCTTTAACAGACACTAAGTAAGTGACAGTGGACACTATCTTAGAATAAGTTAATTAGAAATTTAGGCTATATAAAAAATTACTTATTAGTCTTGTAGGCTAGATTGTAATTAGCTTAAGGTACTATCTTTAGACATGGAACCTTAATTTTAAAAAAAATATATATAAAATCTTCTAAGAGAGGCTTAGATTCGTTTTTATTGTTGCTAAAAATAAATTTCATTTCGACAGAGGCTAATTCTGCTGTATAACATCTTCAGCAATTACAGAGTGGGTAGTAAGTGTAAGTACCACTCCTCAGCAGAAGATCAGCGTGAAACAGTATTGCACTGTGTTTCTTACGGTAAGCGGGTTCCCTGGAGGCCTGTATTCCCATCCCATTCCTCTCCCATCCTGTCCTACTTCTCTCCCAATTTCCCATCACTAATCCTTTCCCTATCACCTTCCCTTCCTTCAAGCCAGCAAGGCATATGCAACACTTTAATGTTGTAGATGTTCTTGGGCTGCGGTCAGTCACTTAACATCAGGTGTACCGCATGCTCCGCTTGCCCGCTGTTACATAAAAAAAAAACAAACACATTCACAAGCAAATAATAATTAAATCACAACCGATCTAATATTTTTTCGACAGTAAAGTCGTTTACCTGATTGCTTAATTTAATAAAAGCTACTTGTCTAGCCTCATTAGATGCCCTAGGTGTTCTGATCTTGTCTATCCACTGGTACTCCGGATCGTCATTGACTATTAATTCCTCTACGAACCCGTGGATTGCTGATACTCGATATCCTGGCGGAATCATCGGACCTGGAAAATTTTATTTATTTATTTTTTACCCAGAAAAAAAGGTATACACATAACATAGGTCTGATGTAAAGCATAAACTTATTCGCGGCAAAAAATAAGTAGCCGAAATATTAAACTACAAAACATTAACAAAACTTAAAACAATTTTATATACTAGTAAGTTTTTAAAATAAT
>LQNK01001544.1:346638-380234 GCA_001586405.1 Phoebis sennae
AATTAGAAATATTTTTGAGGAGTATTGAATGCTAACAATAATAATAATAATGAAGTTGGAAGCATGAGATTTAGATCAAAAGGTTTATTTTCTTTTTAGAGGTATTTCTAGCCTCAAATAGGAAATAATTGGTTATTTGTCTGTTTAGCTTCTTTTTTTAAAGACAGGCAAGTGGGGCATGTGGTTCATTTAAGGTTAAGTGACCGCAGCCCATGAACAACAGCAACAAAGTGTCGCAGATGCCTTGCCGGCTTGAAGGAAGGGGAGAAGATAAGGAGAGGATAATGATGAGAAATTGGAGAGTAGAAGAGTAAGAGGAATGGGCTAGGAATACAGTTGACATGTGTCCGAAAATTTTGTGTGAAAGTATATTATTGTCTAACTGTATCTGTTTTTTAATTTTGTTACATACCTATATCTATATGGAATGTAAAATGCTACTATTTCGAAATGTATGAAATCTATATGTTTTATTACCTCCAGGTGGGCCCGCAATGCCATTGGTATTGTTCGCCTCCCTCGCCAACAGAGGCGCGAGGCTTATAACAACTTTGCCAATCGCATCGTTTGCGGAGTACGTGTCGTGGTCCATCAACCGGAGCTGAAGGGGCTCATCCTGAAGCTCCGACTCATCTACCTGAAATTATCATGAAATACATTGCAATTATGGCCTGTATTCCCATCCTCTTCTCTCTCTTCATCTCTCTCTTCAGCCGACGTTCGTCCACTGCTGGACATAAGCCTCTCCTCTCTAACATTCCCTCGAGCTCTCAAGGCGTCTGCGACACTTTGTTGTAGATGTTCATAGGCTGCGATCAGTAATTTAACATCAGGTAAAACACAAACTCCCCTTGCCTGCTGTAGCATAAAAGAAATATTTAAGTGACCAAAAATTTAAGTATCATTAAATTTAACAATTATTTATAACATTATATTATGCCAAAAACAAAACAAACGGGTAAAAACATAGATGCTTTTTGTGCTTCATGGTTCATCACAACATGTTATGAGTAGAAAAAATTGAAAACCCACTATTTTTACAAATTCAGCATTACATAAATCTATTTGGAAAAGTAATTTCGGATGTACAATACTGATATACCATATTAGACTTAATTTCAATCAATTACAGTACAATTTTGATCACAGGGTATTATATAGTACATAATCATAAGCTATCACTAGACTTGCGCCAGACGGCATCAAAAATAGACACCAGTGATGTTCGCCAAATAATATTGAATAAAAAAATGACCTTGCTAGCTTTACGTGTTTGAAATCAAAAGCTTTGCAACGTCATGTTACTAATAATGTTTGAAGACGCGTAAAAATTGCGTAGTTTTTTTTTACGATTGTGTGCGTCAATATGTGATACGTTATACTTTTTTCCATGAATTTGCATAGAGAACAATCGCTGGCGATTATAGCTAAAAATGTATATCCTGTGTGTGTGAAGAACAGACAAACAGAGTTACTTTTGTATTTATAAGTTAAATAAGAAAGTAAGGATGAAGAGTCAAACTATAAACTGACGAATGACTGTTATAAAATGGATTCAAAGTTGAATAATTTTTATTTACAAACATAGTAAGCTAATATTAACCCATAAGGACATACAAAAACACATATGTTTCCTCTTTATAATATTAGCCCACTGATATAGACTAGCTATATGTATCCAGCTATATATTAAAGTTTCACCCCAGTAGTAGCATATTCCTTTAGTTTTTAGTTTCTTAAATTTACAAAAAAAATGATTGTGATTTTATTAATAGGCCAATACTTTGATGACCCAATTGACACAGTGGAAAGACACACAATGCTCAATTGCATTGGAGGATATGGGTTTGATCAACATGAGTAGAAAATTATGATGTGATGAATATTGTAATTTTCTACTGTCTGGGTACTAATTCATCTATAGTATGTATGTATTTACAAAAAAACAGTTTAAGTATGTCTATCAGTTGTCTAGTTAGTACAAGCTTTGCTTAGTTTGGGACTAGATGGCATTGTGTTAAATATACACATACTAATAATTAATAAAATTAAGGCAGATAGTTAGGTTCCCAACACATACAACAAATCATAATTCATTAACAAATTGACCTTCAGAGCCTTCTTTTGTAGTTTAATTTACACAATTTAATGGAATGAATATCCTTGTGAAATAACTGACATATCAAAAACCTTAGCCGGGGGTGAGCAGTCAATAGTAGAGTTGGTTGCTGCATGCAAAAGTAAGTATGTATTAATATGCTAATTTTAATAGGCGAAAAATAGAATTGTGCACCGCGATTACAGTATAGTTACCAACATTATTATTTTAATAGCAGGTACATACACTAATTCATTAAAATTTCAAAAATGTTGTAAAGGTTATAAACATTGGTAAATCGCAGGGCTAAGTCTGTAAAAAGTTAATCTTACCTCTGATCAAATCTGTTCTATTTTATATGAAATAAATTGCTAGTCTCAATGTTAATTGTATAGGGTTATGTCTTGGTAAATATGATATTTAGGATAATTTAAGAAAACAGGATCTTGTTGATAAATATCATACAAATGTATTCTAAGACATATTTATTTAGATATAGAAATTGTGTTTAAATTAAAACTGAATAAAATATATTAAATAAAAAGCAATCAATATTTGCTTAATAAGAAAGATGTTAAATAAAGTGATTACAAATTAAAATTTAAAATTTTGGCTTTTCCATCAATAGAATTTAATTTATGAAATAAAATACTTTTTAAAGGATTTTAAACGCGGTTTATTATACATTATTTTACATTATTATTTAACCCGATGTTTCGAGCACTTTACGTGAGTGTGGTCACGCTCGCTGTAATTACTACACTAAAATAATGTATAATAAACCGCCTTTAAAATCCTTTAAAAAGTATTTTATTTAAAATGAAAAGTACTCACGTTTAAACAAACACAAGATTAATTTATGAAGCTTTTCTTGTTTAAAGCAACTTTCTGCTTAACAAGGCTTCGCTCACAAAATTCTGTGATTATGGAGCAATAAAAAGAATTGTATGACCTAATTCATCTAATCCTATAATAAATGTATATGAATTTTCATGAAAATCTATTGAGTAGTTAAACCATGATTGACACAAAAACATCCAAACTGTCACCTATATAATAATTCTTTACTAGCCTTTCCCTATTGAGAATTAGAAATAGAGTGGTCTACCAATAATAAAAAAAAAGATAAGCTTGCTAACCAATAATAAAAAGATAGATAGCTAAATTGCCAGTATTTGTGAATAACATTGATAGTAAAAAAGATCTAATAAGTAAAAACTACAATTCCACTACTAAAACTATTTGTAAACAATATACCATACCTCGAATCTGTACCATTCCGTGCTGTTCCACTGAGGATTCAAAGACTTCCTGCATACATCAGTTTTATGGGTTACTCCACCAAATTTGACTTCCACAAACGCATCTGTAGTGTCACTCGCCCTGTCCATAACAGGCAGGTTCCTGCCTGCCAACACCTTTACTTTTATTTTTCCCGGCATTTTTATACAAATATACCATTCATAGCATTTCCGAGATCTATTAGCACTGTTCACACCACTATTTAACGTAAAATTAGCATGTCACACATTTCTGATTGGAAATAAAAATATTGAATTACTATCTTATCTTGACTTATTGGTATGACAAATATGTAGACTGCACTGATTTATTTCACTTCGCCGATAAACCGGTGTCACTTACAAACGTTTTGTTATAATAATATCACAACATAGTCCCCGCGGACAAAAGCATTTCTAATTCACATTGCATTTTTGCGTTTTCCTATATGCCTTTAAAAACAAAACACTTCCAAACGCCTTCTCTTAATGAAACTGTGTTAAAAGTATATATTACGAAAGTTTATTTATAGTTTGAACATTTTATAAATAATCCTGAAATGCGAACAACACAAACAGCTGTGGAGCGAAATGTCAAATGCAAATATTTTTTAATGTCCTAATCATTTGGTCAGATACGAGGCAATTTGTTGTTAATTATACTATGTACATACACAACGATAACGATAATTTTGGTGTTGCGTGTGAAATAATGTAATACCCACTTTATTTCGGGCTGTTCGAGGATCCTCCCTTTTCGTTTGAGGAATAATACCGTCCTCCATTTTCCTACCCATATCGAGGGAATATTGCACTCTAAAAAGGTCGCATTAAAAATACCAGTTTATCCCACTCTCGCCGTCTTGCGCTCATCCAAGTACATAGTGGTCCAGGGACATAATATACCTCGTTTTTATTCTTTTCTCATATCAATTCGTTTATTTTTACTATGCTTTTCTTGAATATTGCAAAAGATAATAAATCACTCTTATTGGTATTCATAGTCAGCGGTTATAATTTTTTAAACTCTGTTATAAAATAAAACAACACTTTTCATAAAACATGTTTTCATTTATTGTTAAATCACATTTTCTCTTTCAACAATTACAAAACATTTGACATTTGAGGTATGTAAGCCTTATGGTGATAAAACTAAGTAACAAATATTTCTAGCACTTATTAAAAATAAACAGACATAATATTACATTGTGGTATTTTTGATAAATTTAAATCATTACTTGTATACTTTTAATAAAGTCCCTATCCGCATATGATGTATTTTTTAATTGAAGTAAATGATTTGCCGCAGTTCTTAATGTTCCTTTTTATTGCTTATTTATTTCAGAAGAATGTATATGGACATACTCATGCTAAAAAACCGGGCGAAACAACTAGAAAATAATAAAGATAAATAATAATCGAACCTGCGACAGAAATTGATAAAATCTTAAATCTACTGGTATTTAAATAATTAATCATGAATTCATAACAAATAGTAAACCTTAACTTTAACAATAGCGTTTTACATTGTGATGATTAAAAAAATGGACTATTTGATTTAAGGCGGGAAAGTGTATTTTTTATCTACATTATATTTTATTTTTAATTCACTCAGTATCCTTTTTCCTTTTGAAGAATTTCTCTAGATCATGACTCGAGGGATTTGGTCTCTTCAACTTATGTTTCGCTGACAATTTCGGTATACAACTTTTTAACGGCGGTCTTGTGTTAGGTACAGGAAAAACATCTAATTTAGAATGGCCGCCAAGACCATCATAAGATATGTTTAGTTCGGATAAACTAGCGTCGTGTGTTTGAAAATCTATCTTAGCGGTTTCTTTCTTGTGAAATATGCTGTTTTTGAAAGGATTCTCTGGTTTTCTTGATACTGCATTCTTGGCTGAGTTTAGAATTGCGAATTCGGAGGGCTGTAAAAAAATATCCGTTTTATTGGTTTTTGTGCAGAGGGTTTAAAGAGAGATTAAGAATCAATAAAAAGAAATACATATTAGTTTATCAAGTCACTAACAACTTCTAAAATTCTGATCATAACCACCTGAAAACTTAGTTTTATCAGCTATATTGTTGTTGTATCAGCTTCAAAATAATAAGACCACAGATCATCCAATATGGTGTAAGCCATATCTCACATTTTTTAATATTGGCACTGGAGCAGTTACCACCATAAAATTAGCATGTAATAGTATTTTACTATTTTACTTTTTTCTGCAGGTAGTTTTGGATTGCAGTATTCACTTGACATACTAAGAACCGAATGCTCTATGAATGAATGAATGCCCTACCTATGCCATAAAACATAAAACAATGTCTATAAAAAAAAATACCTTAAGGTTTTTATCTGGCAAAGGATTACTGGGGTGGCGTTGTAAGGCAGTCAACACTAGACTGCTCTGTTTTAAATTTAAGTATGGCGAGTCTGCATTTTCTATCCTATTCACAAGGGAATTCTGAAAGAGAGATTGATATAAGATTGGTACACATAAATATTATAATAATGAAATTTTCGGAATGAAATACACGATGACATGACAAATAAAATACAATAACATACAATACATGAGCAATATTTGTTTTTGATTTCAAATTTTACTGTTAAAAAATTATTTCAAGTCAGTTAAATATTATAATAATGAAATTTTCGAAATGAAATATACAACACAATGACATGACAAATAAAATACAATAATATACAAAAATTATTTCACTGTTAAAAAATTATTTCAAGTCAGTAACAATGTTCATAACCTAATTTAAAGTATAGAATTATTCTTAAAACATTCTGTCTTGAGAATTATAAAACTAAAAATATATCAGAAAAATAAACGAAATGATATATCTTTATAAAAAAACTTACAAAGCTAGTGTCCGTATTATTGAAGACTGTCGGAGAGTCATTCAAAGTCACTTCAATTTTCATCTGTTTCTCTTCAGGCTTAGAAATAATAACAGATTTGTTTTGGTCCTCGGGACTACGATTCCTTCTTTGTTTCAGCTCTTTGTTAAACTTCCTTCTCATATTTATTATTGTTTCTTCAGCTTGCCTAAATAGAAATATTACATTTTAATAAGTTTTTATATATTTCATTGTTTCTTATTGTTTGTTTTAATTAAATTCGGTTTTTTAAAGCGATTAGAAGTTTTTTGCAGGAATGAAATTGTAGATATAAGATACAATAGTCTATTATATACATTTTATTTTCTGTACATAAACTTTTTAACATGTACAAAATTTTTTTTCTAAATAAAATTCATTTATGTAATTCAATTCAATTCTTTTTCTTAATGGCAGTGCTGTGTTGCCACAATTTTGCCAATGTCCCGTTATGAATATTCATTTATGTAACTACCCTTGGTATTTGTTGTTTGCAACAATACCTTCTTTAATAAAATAATATGAAGATACTATGAATTATAGATCTAAGATTTATAATTACTGTAAAATTATCAACTTACAATAATTTAGACTGGAGTTCTGTCACAACACTCTTCTCCGCAACCAACTGTTGCTTCATGGCTTGGATGCGATCGCGAGACTCATTCTTCTTACTTTCCGAGTCACATAATGCACTGAAAGAACGATAAACACATAGGTAAAATAAAAAACTCGTAAATTTTGTTGTCTTCATAGAGTTCATAGATGTGGATACTTTTTAAAATAGTAGTAGTATACTAGTATGTAGTATTATAGTAGTGATAAATAAAATAAAATTTCATGTAAACAGAGTTTGTAAGTGTGAAAACCCATAGTTTATTTATAGCTCTAGCAAAAGCTCAAATAAATTAGCTATGATCAGAGTGGATTTACATCAACAGAGTTTTAATTATTTCAAAAGACACAGACCTTACAGTTTGACAATTATGTGAAAATAACTCATACCGTTTTAACGCAGTTGCAAAGGTAGCCACAGTTCGAACATCTGCATATCCTTCTAACATTTGTTCTACCTCTTCACTGGTTGCATTAAGTACTTTTTGTAATCTAGGAAATAGGGATATTTTAATTATTCACCTTTATTTACTATACAACTTTCTTACAATTAACTTTGTACACAACATAAACAAACACTCAAATTACTAAAAAATCAATTAATCTCATTTTATGTACAGAACATACATTTATAAGAATATAACTAAGTAAATTATTTTATTTTATGTGCAACACTAACACACATAACAATATTTTAGAAAATACCTTAATATATTGCTTATTTATATTTATTGAGTAATCATCATATCATAATTATGCAAGTTCAAAGATATCAACAAATTGTTGTTTCTTATAATTCAATATAAAATAATACTAACAGCTATGTAACAGAACTTCACATCAGTTAACTCTTACACACAACAACAAAGTGTCTTCGCCTTAATAGAGACAATAAAAAATGTGTTAATAGTCACATTCTTAATTTTATTGACACTAGTTAATTTAAGGTAAATGGGCAGGCCATTTACAGAGGCTGAAAGGAAACAGATGGTCGCAAACTGCGACCAACTGGATTCCTCTGTACAAAAAAAGGCCCAGGGGAGACCTTACAAACGATGGAGTGACGACATCAGGAAAGTTGCGGGCAATATATGGTCTAGATCAGCTAGAGACAGAGGACTCTGGTCTAGTATGGAGGAGGCCTATGTCGCTTTAGGCGACCCCTTACAATACTAACAAATCAACTAACTTAAAAAATAATAAATTTAAGTTAAATTACAATTACTTTTTAGTCTTATACACTAAACTATATTGTAATTAAAAAGGTTTTTATGCGTCATTAAGTAAAAAAAAAGTTAAATCTTACCCATTTAAAGTCTGCAGATTCTTATTCAACACCTCATTCTCCTCTTTCAGTCTTTGCGTTTCCCTATTCTGTATTTGTACGTATTTCAACTGTTCCTTAAGAGCTGCTACAGCTGATTCCTTAGTTACTAACTTCTTTTCGTAATCTTTTAAGAGCTCCCTGTGCACAGTAAATGAAATGAAAACTCTTTATTGGGTAAAAGTAACAAAATAAAAAATAAAGATATCTTATTGTGTACTTGACACAAAAGGCGACCATATCGCTTTAGAGTGATCTCTGTAATTTGTTATGTGAATAAATAAATAAATCAAGTCCTTAGAAATAAGAAGAGACATTGAAAATATGTATATAAACAAAACATACTCTTCATTTGTTCTCTAACATATTATATATTTGAATTTGATAGAAGAAAAAAATAATAATACAGTAAAAGTAAAGTTCCAAGTCCCCAATAGGAGCAAGGAGCTGATATTTAGTTTTGTTTAATGATTCCTTTTTATTTAGAGGCTATTATTTTCATGTTTCCAGTAGGATCAAAGCCAAAACCTTACGTTTGTAAGGTTAACAAATTAATTATAGTACATATTTTATATTTTGTATTGTTACCTCATGAACTGTTATTTATTTGTAATATTAAACCACTTTATACTTTTACAAATAAATTACACAACAGGCATTAATTTTATACTAAACATTACTATTTTAATGTAAAAATTACACATATACAAATAATATGGTCAAAACGTGTAAGCACATACTCATTTTTCTTCAGCTCAGCAGTAATATTGCTAATCTTATCCTCTTTCTCCTTACAAGTGGTCCTCTGCTGCCTCAACTGCAGCTGAGCATCATCAAGCCTAGATTGCAGCGTGGTGATATCCTCTCCAGTGTTCTCGTTGGATATTGTGGGGTATATCCTGAACATACACTTGTCAGTTACTTTGTTACGGCATTGTGGGCAGGATTTTGATCTGAAATGTGAAAATTTTGTATTAAATTACAAAACTGTTCAATAACTTATGCTATGAATAAGATGAAAGTTTTTGTAAGGCATATGTTCATTATTATATGATGTAACTTCTTGTGCAAAAACAAATACTATAAATAATCTCGATCAGAGTTTCCTATACTCTGACCAAAATCTCCCATTCAAATACTAGTGTAAAACAAAAAATTAAACCTCAGAAATAGTAAAGTCAATGATCTTGAGACAATGATTCAGAATTGGTTCTAAATAAAAGTGTATGTGATGATTAAAGCGAACCACTAGCCGTTTTCTTATTTGAACTAAGATGAGTAAGAACCTAATACAATCTTCGTTTTATTTATATCGGTCCTATGTAGTAAACAAAAAAAATTTCGTAAAACTTACCGTGCGATCCATTGTGATAAACAATTATAATGAAAGATATGCCCACATTTTGTAACGTATATATTTTCTGCCTGGTTCACTAAATCACTACAAATCGTACATAATATATGCATTTTGTTTCATAAAATTGTTTGTTTACACGCTTTTAGGTTATACTCCATAAGAAGTTAGATTTATGTAACTCCTATCGTTAGATAATTTTATGAAAAACACTTGACATAACTTTTCATGTCTTACATCAACCGTCGACTAATATTAAAATTATGTAAAAGTTTTATGAAGGTAAACATTTTCAAAAACAAATAACTGTCAAACAAGTAGTGCCAAAGCCCACCATCAAAACTTCGGTCTTCGAGTGACAGTTGACAGCTAGTGAAGCTTTGACCTTTATGGAATTTGAGCGAAGCGAAGGATTAAGGTATACAGCCGTATCTTATGAGAAGCAACGAATTCTAATGTTATTATCGTATGTTTTTGTCTCTTTATTACTTTCTAAAATCGTGAAAGTGAAAAAAATAATACTACAAATACGCATCACATAAAATAGTTTAATATTTAATAATAATTCTTAGGAGATACAATATAGACATCGAAAACTTCTACATTGTCATAGACACATATAATAATGAGTAATATAAGTTAATAGTCTTGTGACAAAAAGCCATTTCTCTAAACTTATATCTAAATGGCAATGTTTACTGAAAATTCATTTCTTCCATTTTCTGATAAGCTAATTTAAGTTCTTCCAGTAGTTTCTTTGCTTGGGTTTTGTCTATTATCAATTCATCGGTGTTCTGATCTCCAGCAAACACTTCATCAGATTTAATAGTCAGCTTAATTGTATCTATGGATCCTTCTGGGCCGGGACTAACGGACACGTCGGTCACTTTGTTCACTGAAAAAAAAAACAATATTTATTTTTAGTGATTTAATAAAATAACACGTGCACTCCTAGCACAAGGAAATCACGATTCAGTGGAATGCTGATACAATTATAACGCGAATTTCTTATTTATATAAAAGTTTTAATAAATAACAAATAGCCCGAATGATTCTGTGACATCCGGTCTAACTAAAAATGACTATCTTCAGGAAAAGTTGGAAAAGTTACGTACCCAAAAAGCCATAAGCTATCAACGCCTCACATCCAGTGCTCAAGCATGATCTCGAGTCATGTTTAGTACTAAAATATCTCGCTGCACCCCGCCCAAGGTTTATATATATGTATGCATATCTAGAAAGTTTAGAAAAACGTACCTGAAAGTCAAGGCGCTCTCACTGCGTAGAGAACACCAATTGGACGCTGCTACAAGCACAGCGCAATACGCCCATTTTCATAGACGTTGCAAAAAGAACTAACCTGAAAATCCGTTAGCCATCACCAAAGCTTCATACGCCTCACGGGTCCCGTCCACCGCTTCAGCCAGCGCTGCAGCGTGAGCTCGAGGTACGCCCAGCACTAGCAGATCCCGGGCCAGCTGCACCCCGGTGCACGAGCAACGGTGGGCTTGGCGTAACGTCCAGCGCAGGACGGCTGCAGCTCGCGCGCATTCTTCACGAGATGCTACAGTTATAAGGAATATTGTTTTGTCATCATCTCTGTATACAACTTAGGGGCTGTCCATTAATTACGTGAGGTTCGAAAGGGGGGAGGGGGGGGNGGCGTCTATATAAAATCACGAAATATCACATGGATGGGGTTAGGGGGATAGGGGTTGTAATATATCACGTGTATTTATTTTTTCCAGATACTTAACCGAAAAGAGTCGTAAGTTAACCTGAATATTTGTATTTAACGGATGGCCCCTTACTATTGATTAGCTAAGTATGATTCGAGAGAGAGATAAGAAAGAACAAATTTTATAAAAGAATTTTCTTTTTCAAAATCTGAAACCTTCAATCAAATATTATTATGCGAATTCACTGAGAATTATTGGTGATCACACGAGTGTTTTTCAAAAATGTACTGAATTTTAAATCTTCTAATAATATAACTATTTATAATCTGCGTATTATTCAGCGTACTTACATAGATTAGTATCTCTCAAAATCTCCATGATGCCATCATCCTGAAAATACGCCAGAACGTAAATTTGCTTACCAAAGAAATATGTTCAGGAGAAAATAGACACAAAATATACTAGGTCAGTAATACGTGAATTATGTGATATCTACAAATAACTGACCTTTAAAATTGGTCAAGATACATTTTGTTTTTTCTTTATTAGTTTATCTGCGCAAAGTAACGTGAAAGCTGACCAAATATAATTTGCTATTCAAAGGAGATCTACAAAACAACTGACATATCGTGAGAAGGAAACGCATTGGCGTAAATGTAAAAATAACTGTACAAGGTACGGAAATAATGATCCACGGTAAAAAAATATCATAATATAAAATATCATATAATGAATGTCTTTTGGCCAGTCAACTTTGCTTCTGTACGAATTTAATACACTCTGTACTACATTTATTATATGCAAAAACATGCTTTTTAATTCACCCTCAGATTCTAGTCATTTTGTAATATACTTACACATAATTTGTAGTCTGTGGAACAATTTTAAATGGAGGTATTTTTTTAAATAATGAATAAAATCTATATCAAAGGCACGGAGTACAACTTCAAATAACTAATAACAATATAATATTGGTTTCATTATGGGCATTTGTTTTTGACAGTGAATGATCTCAAGTAATTAATTTCAGAAACGTTAAGAACCGTCGGTGGAATTTTCAATGCGATCTCGAAAATCACTGAAATCTTCAAGTTCGCGAAACTTAAAATTGCCGTGTGAATGGATCATTAATCCTAAACTAGTCCGTATCCTTTCACTGAGAAATGTATTATTAGTTTTTTTAGAAGTATTAGAAGAGAATTATTCCAAGTGTCCTCTAGAATTATGGCAAGTGTAGAGTAAATAATCATTTTTGTATGTATGATTTAATTGGCGACAGTATACCTTACAATTTGCTATCTACATCAAAATATGGTTCTGATGTTCCGACTACCTTCGACTTTTATAACTATTATTGTCAGTCGCAGCCAAATTATTAGTTACATTACTACACTATAGTAGCTAGCTTGAATGATAAAAGATTTTTTAAAATCAATCCAGTAGTTTTAGTGTCTATTTTATTACAACCAAACAAACAAACAAACAACATTTTCCTCTTTATAATATTAGTGTAAAATAATAAATTCTTTGACTTTGACTACATCAAGCGAACCCTTTTTTCCTAACCTCCCAATCCTCTAAGCTATACTCACAGGCTGTTCCTCCACAACATGCCGAAGCAGGTTCCTGAACAGGGGGGTGGAGAGGCTGCTCAATGCATGGAGGGCCGCTAGGGCCCACAGCGGGCAGTCCCCGTCGGAGCAGAACTTGAACTTCTGTAATGTAAAAGCAATGAGTAGAGAGATTGTGATATTTGTGATATGAATGTTAAAAGGGATGATAATGATAATACGTGTTTATTTATTACAAACTAGTTTCAGTCCGCGGCTTCCATCGCGTTATATTCGGGATCTATACATTTACTATTACATTACGTTTTATGTAAAAAATAATAAAAAGGGTCGGTGAGGCTTTGTTAATTTAATATGATTTATTTATTGAACCTCATGTTTACGTGACGTATCAGCTGGCCAGGAACGCAGATCAATTAACGATTTAGAAAGGTTGAGGTCATAGTAAGTTTAGCATTGGAAAGCGATATTAAGAGTGGAATATTGGTAGGAGCAAGCGAGAAAAAAGATACTGTGGTGAAAAAACGGGGGTAAAAGACGCCATCCATTGACAGATGACGACCCCGTATGCCTCTGCTGATGTGTAGAAGGGGCTTTACTTATGTTTTACTTAATGTTTTCACAGAGGATTTATTTGTTTTATTTCTTATAGTTTCCAAGAAAGTGCCTTTTCTGCCATGCTAAGGCATCCTTTATTGAAGTCTTGACCCAACGTCCTTTTTCAAAATTAACACTTAACCAAATCGAAGGACGTATTTATAACTCAATTATTATATTTGCATACGATGATTCCACCAAGACCTAATTGTGTAAACATCAATACTGCATAATTGCTATTTACTATTTAGCTCTCTAATCGTGTATTGATTAATAAACCACAAATAGATGAACCACATTATTCCCGGGTCTGTTTCAATGGACTATCGGTTTGATCATGTTTGACAGAACGTTTAATGATTATGCTATGATTCGGCTATAGGTTTGTGCATTGAGTAACATATTCTTGGAAAATAGTATTATGTAATTCGAATACTAATTTGTTTCTTTACTTAACACACAAAGCTGCTCAAATAAAGTGGGACTTGGGCAGGGTGCGTCGGTCGCATTTCAGATGATATGTAGTTTAGGTACGGAACTTTAAAAAACGATATTATTATTATTTAAACCAGTATATTTAACACATAGACATAAGACTTAACTGTTTTAAGCTTTAGCTTACATTTAAGATAATTTTTAAGCTGTTTTTTAACCTAAATTTTAAGTTACTTTATTAGAATAAATTGTGTTTTCTTAATTCTGAATGGATCTATGAATTAAATATAATAAATAAAAATAATTTTTCACCAAAAATAGGCATCTAAGGAGTTCTAAACTAAACGTTCAGATTACGATTAAATTAGGTACATTTCGAACTTAACCTGAGTTTTCACGTTTACACTATTCCGATGCAGGCGAATCCGTACCGCAAGTATCAAAATCGGAACGAGATTCATACAGTAATTTCTTGTGTTTGTTTTAACACGAGTACTTTTCATATTAAATAAAATACTTAAAAAAAAATTGTAAACGAGGTTTATTATACATTGTTATTAACCCGACGTTTCGAGCACTTTACAACGAGTGGGGTCACGCTGACTGACCAGTATACCCTTTAAAAAGTATTTTGATTAATAGAGATTCATTCAAATTTCAACGGAAACGTCTTCGTTCCAACGCGAATTGAATTTGTGAATCAGTACCCAGGTAACCTTAACGGGAGTTAGTCGACTACCCGCATTGAAATATAACCTTGTTACAAACTCGTAGAACGCTCGTGGGCGTGAAATGTATAAAATAACGAACTCACCATATCACCAGCGTGGAGGATCTGAAACAACAGGACATAAAATTAACATCGGAATTACCTGTTAGCACATATTGTATGGTACATAGAGTTTTATCACATAAGGGGTTGAATAAGACATGTGGAGTTATAATGGGTGTGATGAATGGTTACGAATGTGATGTCAAGCATTGCTTTGCATATTGTTCGAGGTTTCTTAGTTATGATCACGGAGAATAGAGGTTAATAGAGTTTCATATAGAACAGAATGCTACTAATATTATAAATGCAAGTTTGTGAGAATGTATGTATGTTTGATGCTCTTTCACGCAAACACTACTGAACCGATTATGATGAAACTTGGTATAAATATAGGTAAGGGTTCTGAACAACATATACGCTATTTTTAATCCGAGGTTACGCAGTTGGAGCCGCGGGGCGCGGCTAGTTAAAAAAATTTTTATTCATGTAAACTTTTTGATTAAATTTTGTATATAGATAGGTTTTCAGCTGGATTAGGTGATAGAAACCTTTTTAATAATTTACAGACTCCAAAATTAATAAGCGAAGTTGCGTACAGAAAATAAAAAAGGTAGTTTAATATAAGCGTAACATTAACAGGTGAACAGATAAAGTGACTACTTAAATTTGCAATAAAGTGATAGACAATAAAAACAAGTCAGTTTAAGAGGTCAGAATTCTGATGAGAATCTCGAAAAATATTATGTTTTCTCTATTTTCTCTCTCTCTTGGATTTCTAGACCAGCCCTCTCAGCCAAAACACATTTCTACAATCGCTAACACTCAAAAATCTTTCCAAGAAAAGTCAAAGTATAGACAAAATAAAAAAAATAACTTTAATTTTCAAATTTTCCAGCACTAAAAATAACTTACCAAGAATAGGTTAAATGAATCTATTTTAAAATTCATAATGAAATCTCATACTATCCGGCCACAAAGGTTTTTCATATGAGCTAAGCAGATGTTGACCATCGCTTAATACCCCGGGGGCATAGTGGATATAATGTCGGATCACCTATGAGCAAATATTTGGCGGGAATAATTGTGTATGTGTCAATAATTGTGGATTGATTTATGTTAGTGTTACATGTTCATTCATGAAACCGATATTTTTTTAAAGTCAAAACTTTTATTTTCCAATTTGGCTTCTTTCGAGGCGCTTATAGAACGTCATATACATTTACATAATAACATTTTTTTATTTACCACCGATTCGGAGGGCTGTCTCTACCGAGAAGAACCGGCAAGAAACTCGAGTAAGTAGTTGCTCTTTTCAAAAAGTTTTGATACATATAAAAATATTATATTTTTACTTGTATAGTAAAATGAATTAATGAATTTGTTGATAGTTTGTAACCAAAATATTACCGTATTACCGTTAGTTCCCCATCCCTGACCTCATTATAACTAAACATCTCTGAATTGGTTGGAATGATTATTTTGAAAAAGTTTGAGAACCCGTTGACTTCACATACGCCAAAGGTTGGGTACATCTTAGCTCTTAGCCTATCCATCACATTCAATAAATACAAAAATTTAACTTATGCATAGTACACATAACGAATGGGAAGAATAAACTTCAATAATACAAAAAAAAAGTAATATTTTCGATATTACATGCATGAATATTATTATCCCATGTGTATTATTCGCATTGGGCTGTGGGCTTTTTATTACGTAATAACCATATCGGCTTTTACCTAATTATTCGCGTGAAACAATAAAAGTTTTCATGTTACAAATAATATTAGCCTACATATTCGTTATAATTGACTGTTAGCGTATTTTTTACAAGCTGTTCTACACGGCTTCGTAGCATTATATTGTTATCAGTGAAGATTCTAGAAATTTTTGAAATCAGTCCAGTAGTTTTTGTGTGAAAACATAATGAACCTATAAAAATACACACATGTCGCATTTATAACCAACTTAAAAAAATAGGGAGGTTTTTATAATATTAGTAACGATAAAAAGCAAACAAAGGTCCATCTTATGAATTGCGGTGTTCACCATTATTTATGAACATTGTCAATTGCTGAACATATTTAAAGAAAAAAAATGAGGAAAAATTCACACGTATTTAAAAATATATTTTTTTGTAGTTGTTTGCAAGTAGGTACTTTGTCACGTTGAACATGCTATTTTTATCGCTGTCAAGGGAATTCATGTAATCTATACTTATATTATAAAGCTGAAGAGTTTGTTTGTTTGAACGCGTACTACCAGGAACTACAGGTCCGATTCGAAAAATTACTTTAATGTTAGATAGCCCATTCATCGAGAAAGGCTATAGGCTATATATCATCCCGATATTCCCACGGGAGCTAAGCCCTGGGGCACAGCTAGTATTACATAAATTACCTACCTATTTACTTTTTTTTTTTATTTACAGAGAATAAAAAATATAAACAAGTAAAAAACGTTTTATAGTCCTCCTTGTAGAAATCTTTGTTCTTCATTTTATATTAACAATTAAATTTGAGAGCATCATTTTTCACCCATCAAATTGATCTTGAAACAAAGAATCGAGTCTATTTTTAAAATATCAATTTACGTAAAATTAACAGGAAAAGTAGGTAAGATATTATTTGGCCCGATAAAAGATTAAGATACGCACAGAGCACAGAGTATAGATACTAAAGACGCAACAGGCGACTAATATTATTTCCCAACATCGAAATATTTGATATAAAAATATTCTTAAATATCTAAGGTATTATTTGTTTTATGATTACCTGAGCAATTTTATTTTATCATTCTATATTGATTTATTCGAAATATTTGTTTCGTTTGAGTGTTAGTTTTTGCTCTCTTTTTCAATGCTTAATTTTTCGCGTTTCTAATCTTAACTTTCCTTTACAGTTAAACTTATAACTACTAAGATTTCATGATACACATCATAGCATTCTAAAATTTACAGTCAGTGAGGACTTTCAGGACTAAATTTAAGCCCTTTTTTTGTACGAGGGAAAATGCCTTCGCATACCCGCCTGGAGAAACGACCGGGTTATGTCGGACTTGCACCGACTAAAACTCCTCGATGTTCCTTCACACACTTTGTAGGGGGCTCACGGGCACGTAGCATTCTTCCGCGAAGGACTAAATTTAAGCCTGCTTGGAGTAGCATTTAGATTCTTTATACAAAATTTTCAAACTATTTCAAATCTATTTATGATCTCTCCAATCGTCACTATGCCATTGGGAGCTGCTGAAAATCAGCGCTGCGACTAACGTTAGGAGCAGCATACGCTGAGCAGTTTCCCTTTCAACGCCACACTGCTACTTGTTTGTTATTAAGTTATTATTTGTGTCTTATTCTGTGTGGTTCTTGAATAAATCTTTCTTTCTTATAGTATAATCTGGTGTTTGTTTTAACGCGAGTACTTTCCATTTAAATAAAATACTTTTTAAAGGATTTTAAACGCGGTTTAGTATACATTATTTTACATTATTATTTAACCCGTCGTTTCGAGCACTTTACATCGAGCATGGTCACGGGAGAGGGTCTTTCTTTCTTTCTTGCAAACACTCTGTTGTACGTGTACTCTGTGCGGGGTCAGATGTCACTCGGGCCGGGGCCGGGGGCACGCATGTTTTCATTCAATCTACAGCTCAGGTGTTTGCGCGCAAAACTGCGCACTTATCACCCGTTACGATCCTTCATCACTATCGAGTGGAGTGTATTTTTATTAATGATTCTTTATTACAAGAGAGATAGGAAACCATTAGTGGTATGCAGATTATTACCGTATTTATCGGAGTACTTTACAT
Organism: Phoebis sennae; assembly: GCA_001586405.1. Classification (NCBI taxonomy): domain Eukaryota; kingdom Metazoa; phylum Arthropoda; class Insecta; order Lepidoptera; family Pieridae; genus Phoebis; species Phoebis sennae. Next base: position 365,067 of record LQNK01001544.1, read on the forward strand.
ACTTAAAATTTAAGTTGTAAGGCGATCTATAAAACTTTGAATAGACTAAATCTGTCTTATTAAAATTCTGTAGAACCTAGAATATAAATTACTCATATTTATTTCTATGGAATTTTTCCCTAAGTAATGACACCCAATACTATGGAATAAATAAGAAAAAAACACCAATTTGCAAGCGTAGACCGAGCTTGGCCCAATCGTACTAAGTTCGGCTCCCACTCTTTTATTGCTGAAGATGTTACGCAGCAGAATTACCCTCTGTCGCCTCTTACGACACCCACGGGTAGAAATGGGGCGTCACACGTAAATAGTAATAACGTTTAAAATTATGATAAAATATGTTTTAGCAACTTGTTCACAACATAAGAAATAAACGTACTAATCACCCTTTAAATACCAAGAAATCATTTAAAGTTTTACGAATACGCAAATATATCTTACGCCTTTCTCTACAAGTAAGTAGAACTTTCGAAATTTCTCATATTTTGATATCTTTAACTTATTCCTAATAATAATGTTCTGAATAAGACCGATATGTACGTCGAAATATTGGGTTTTGGGAGTGGGAGTGTGTGAATTGGGTCAAACTCGTATGAGGGTAGTTAACACCCACAGGAAAGTGGCGGGAAAAAGTTGAATTTTAAATGTCATTTGTCAGTAAATTAAATAAATTAATATATCCACCTTGGTCTAGTATATATTTTATATCAGTATCTACATGTACTCTCTCGATGCTGCTTAAAATCCTACGTCGTTTTAGCCTTGTTGATATCAGGTCAGGTTTAACTTTGAAAAAAGAAAGAAAATATTTTTATTTTGAGTCTATCTTACAGAAGCGTTTATTTATAAAAAGTCCTATAAACATAAAAAGAAAAATACAGAAATACAAAACGGGCCGTATGTGACCAAATTGTTGCATTTTTTTATGATAGAGCAGGCAAGCGGAGCATGCGTTTCATCTGATGTTAAGTGACTGACCGCAGCCCTTGAACACCTACAAAAACAAAAAGTCAGTGGTCACATGTCTTGCCAGCTTGAAGGAAGGGGAGGGGACAAGGAGTGAATAATGATGGGAAATTAGGAAAGAATAGAATAGGTTGGGAGAGGAATGGGATGGAAATGCAGGCATGCAAAGGAGTGTCCATTGTTCTGCATTTCAATCCTTCCTCCTAAATCCTTTTCTACGCTAATTACACTAACCCATGTCGTTATTTGTCAACTGTTCTCCACAATACGCAGATCAACGGAAACGCATAGAATTCTTCCACGTAAAAATTGCTCGTGTATCTCGCGTGTATACTACGACATTACAGGTATAAACTAACTGAAAAAGGATCCTCAAACCATTAAACTATGTACATTTAGATACGCAAGGTTTAAGCAAGAAGCAATGCTACATCGCATAATGTATATAGTTCCATATTTTATTATATACTGGGTGTTTATCTGTGCAGTTTTGAAAAAAAAATAGAGGAAAAATAAGAAAAAATAGTAAGCGGAGTAGAAGCCAAAGGGAAGATATTAGCATAAAAAATATTTTTATCAATATAGTATTAAATTTTTCTATTCATCATAATTAATAATTCCCATTTAGTCTTCCAAATTGACATAATAAAAATGAAATACATATATAAAATTAATAATTTTTTTAATAATAATAGTAATCTATATCTACTCGCGTCGTAGGGTGTACATTTTTATATATTTAATTCGGATATACAATTCTTCAAAATATCAAAGCATTTTAATATTTATATATTATAGCTATAATATCAGCTTCCACTCCGCTTATTTTATATCCCATAATTTTTTCAAGACTGCATAGATAAACACCCGCTATTGTATTGTTTGTGGTTTGTCCAATATTTTCATTTCATTTCATAGCCTAATCTCTAGCCTTCCTAGCAGTCTTGTTTTGAAGATTGACGCATAGTAATTTTTTAGTTACTATCTAATGTTTAGATTTCTTTCCTATACCCAGCTTAGAAAAAACTGTTACTGTTATTGTATAATACACAATAACAGTAACAGTTTTAATGTGTACAATAATATGTTTTTGTATGTTTGTTAAGTATATGAAATAAATACACTTTATTGTACACCCAATTATAGTAATTTAACACAGAACATAGATTAAAGCACAAAAAAAGAATGGACATGCACAAATGGCTGCCTTATGGCTACATAACCATCTCTTCCAGGCAACTATATTGAGGAGTGAAACTTAGTTCAAAAAACACAGAGAAAGTAGGTAGATTGCACACAAAAAGGTTCAGCAAAATGTAACAAAGTTTACCTTTGCAACAAACATCATATTAATGTTTACGTAAGTGAATTAGTGAGGATGCATCCAGCTTTCCTGGGAGACCGAATCAGAGACAAATAGGATTTTCAGACGCGCATTAGTACATCCATTAGCCCATTACACTTACAAGTTAGTTAATTTATTCAACTAGTATATTGCTATTACTTATCTATACTATTATGAAGAGGAAAGATTTGGTTTTTTGTTTGTTTGAATTGAATAGACTCCGAAACTACTCACTGGTTTGAAAAATTCTTATAACATTTGGAAACCTACATTATCCCTTGGATGGATTATTATTAAAGCATTTTCGTTTATATCTATATAAAATGGCTATATAGGCCAATAGCAGCACGGTATTTTTTACCACAGTTTGCACAAGTAAAACGTGAGTCTGAGGGTGAAACATAGATTCTGCGGACCCTCTTAAGGAGTAAGTTTTCTAGCCAATAACAAATAATCTACACTATTTTTATAAAGAGGAAAACTTTGGAAGTAATTAATAGGCTTTAAAAACTACTGTACCGATTTTAATAATATTCTTTCACTATTCGAAAGCTACATTATCCACGAGTGACATAGGCTATACGTTATAAGCTACATATAACATTATGCTACGGGAGCGAAGCCGCGCAGATCAGCTAGTAATCTATAATAACAACGTATTTAAAATAATTTTAAAAAGTATTTTTATCAATATTAATACTGTATTACTAGAAAATTAGTAAGGATGCAGTCAGTTTTCCTGAGAGACCGAACCAAGAGGACAAACAAGATTTTCAGATGCATTTTAGTATTTCAGGTTGGTTATTTATTAAACTTGTATATTATTGTCGTAATACTAATAAAGTTGGTTTGTCTATCATCTTTAGAAATCCCATAACTTTGTTACATTAAATTCCAGTATATTAATTTTAGTTCATAGTTAAATTTAGTTGAAAATGAGTTGTTTTAAAAATCGTTTACACCAAAATGTTGACAATAACAAGGCAATTTTAATTCATTAACAACTAACTGTACCCCGCGGTTTCTCCCGTGTATATTTCCCGTTACTGTCTCGGGTTTCAAACTATATATGTGAAAAAAATTCAACAAATTCAGATTCAGTGGTTTAAGCGTGAAGATACAGACGTATCTTAAAATCGTAAAACGTTCTCTACCTGTCGCTCCGTCAGGATAGACAGGTAGAGTTACTTTCGCATCAGCGGTTCTTTTGGTTAAGCTGCCTTTGGAACATGGCACATGCTAGCACCCGTGTTCTAATACGTAAATAATGCTATGAGTTCTCACAACGCAATGGGCCCCATAAACCTATTCTGAGTCGATACTTGACTGGCGGCTTGTCATTTGGCGTTTAAATTAAGTCATATTGATTTAGAATTAAAGACAAGTCATTTAGAACGCATTATTACTTTACTTACACAAATATTGTTTATGAATACAGGTGTAATAATACCAGTCTATAAAGAAGACAAAAAAAGAATACAATCATTGCACGGAACTGTCACACAGACAGCATCCCGACAACTGGTTCAAAAAACGTCGACATTTCTCAATCGTCTTTCGGGACTGTTTTATAAAGATGCCGAAAATTTGGTTGTGCAAGAGTATTGTGAGTTAGAATAATAAATTCGATATAGGTATACTGTTATAGTTAGTATTTTAAGTGTATGTAGCAGAAAGTTTACTATAGTTCTACCGAAACATAAACACACTTCCTACTATTATTCTTCTTTCTCATATGGTAAAAAAATTGTGACAGCCATTATACCTACTTCTCAACGATATAAAGAACTACAAACCATCTTATATACTTCCATTTCCGATATAACAACAAATACTAAAATAATATTAAAGGGTACGGGACCCTTCGTGCGCAAGTACAACTCGCACTAACGGCCGCTTTCAATATTCTATCTATCCCTTGTTTTGCTTACTAAAGTCAGGCAAATCTATCTATTTGTACTTACTTTGATTTCAATATCCTATCGACGGATAGCCTTTGCTATGACTTTTGACACTCAAATGTCATTTAATCTGAGATTACAACTATCCATAATCTTTGATATATTATTGAAAACGGCCGTTAGCCGGTTCTTTTCCTTCATAAGTCCTTTCCATAAACCTTAAGTCTGTCAAAGTATCTGCGACATTTCGCTATAACAAGCCTTCATGGGCTGTGTTAGTCGCTTCACATCAATGCAACCACTTGCTATATTGCCCGCCTTTGGCATAAAAAGCATAAAACATATGAACGCAAGCAAATCGTGAAATGCACACTGCATTAAGTAATAGCCGCTCATGTACACCTGTAACGTGAGGAGTGTCGGAGAGTCGGCGGGGGCCATAATAATAAAAGTACGCAATTTATAGCATGTGAACCAAATAAAGAAAACTCTTCAAAGAACAAAGTAGTACTGTTTTTGCTCTTTAAACTATTAACAACTTTACTTGTTATGTATAATGCCTCCCCGACCGAGTGTTCATGGTGGCCAATCTTAACAGAGATCAGCCATGTACGCAGGAGATTTTATAGTGCACAAGTATGTGCGCAAACACAGGTGCATTGTATTCCTTCATTCTCATAATCCAATGGGACGGCAGACCAACACAACCGTAGAGAGATCAGGCGCAGGACCGACAGTTTTACATGCTCTCCGAGGCACGGGGGTGTTCCAACACCGCCAACTTCCAGACTCAGGGCTGTACTGAGATTTATTTATCCTTGCCAATCTTTATATATAAAACAAAGAAGATTTTTTCACAACAATTATAAATCGAGATTTGCTGGACCAATTCGGAAAATTCGTAATGCAAGAATGTCATAGGACACTTTTAATCCGGGAAATCCCACCGTAACGCGCTATATAGGCGGGTGAAACCGCGGGACACAGCTTTTACAATATTATTAGGACAGTAGTATTTATTCATATTCATGAAAGAACACCGCAAAGAGAAACCTGTAGCTGCAATTTATACACCTTATTTTATAAGAGGTGCATTTCCGCAAACAGGCAGCTTATGATATTGAAAGAAAACAATATCCTCGACTAATGAATGCGAAGTGCGAAACAGACGTCTTGTGCTGGGCAATTCAACAGTTGGTCATGAGTACTGTCAGCAACGACATTAGTTAAAAGAATAAATTGAAATTTCGTTTCCAAAAAAATAAACTCAAGGCTTTATATCGTACGATAAGACCAATGCATTATGTGCGTGAAGATACGTTTATGCTGAGTGCCCACATAGCGGTATTTATTATTTGTATAGAAAATTCGTTTCGTTCGATGCAAAACAGAAGACGTACCTGTGTGACATTCTATACACATAATATTTATAAAATTTATAGAATTAAACTCTTATGCACACTATTTCTTCTTAATTTTCTTACTCTTTAATTTACAACCGGTTTCGAACAGTCATCATCGTACATCAGGTAGTACAACAAATCATAAAAAATTACAAATTTGTACAAAATCTATAAATTTTATAAAATTTCCATCAAGAAGTGACAATACAGTCTATCAAGTATAAATAATATTATGAAATCCGATGTGTTACTTGTGCAAGACGCTGATATGTGGACACCTTAAAAGTAATTAAAAAATAGATGTCGGTTTTTCACAATATTCGTTCATTTGAAATAAACTTTACTATTCAAGTTCAAATCTCAGAAATAATAGATACCTAGTGATTACTAGATATAAATATTTCTTAAATTCTGTGTTAGAGTATGTGTTATAATTGAAAAGATATAATTATATTTATTATATTTTTTTTTATTTTCATTAATTGTACTAGCAAATAATTAGATAATAATTACCATTACATGGAAACGTTAATGGAGGGATACGATTATTTCTCAATACAATAAATATACTTTCAACACAATTTATTATTTGGTTGAAATCTACATTAAATATTGCAATTATTTATACACATCAAATCTCAGATTTCAAATCTACATGTTGATATTTTAAAAGCAAACATCTTACTATTTTATTCCAACAACTTCGAAAGGTTAACAACTGTAATATAAACATTAAAATTAAAAGTATACAGTGAACTATCTCATCCTTTGATTTCAAGTTACATAAATGTAACCTCTTGAGAGGTTCTGTCATGTAATAGTGTACTAGAAGCGTTTATTTTAAAAGGAAACATATTGAGGAAATAATTTTTTAATCAATACACCCTTCCCAATGGTCTGATAGAAAACAATACACAATACAATATTAACTAAATATCAATGTAGCCTGTTCTATTTTAAACTGAATAAAGTCAGTCATTAAAATATATTTAATCAAAACTAATTGTAAGGACCTATAGGTATTCCTTTTAAAAATAAAGAATATTTGTATTTACATATTTCACTTTAAAATTCGTAAGTATGAGATATGTTTGGGATATTGAGAAATCTCAATTAGTATATTAAAAATCTCAAACTTTGGTTGTAATGAATAGGCCCAAAAATTACTGGACCGATTTTAAAAATTCTTTCACCATTCAAACGCTACATTATCATCGAGTAATATAGGCTATATATAAAACATTTAATTATATGTATTGATTATGCTCCGGCAGCGAAACCGCCCTTATCAGCTAGTAATTATACAATAACAGTTTAAGATTGTCAAACAGTAACATTAAGTTAAAAATTGATTAATATATTCAAACAAATATCATCATAACAGACAATACCGTTAAACATGCAAGTCAATATATCACTCCAAGACGAAAACAGAAATGCAAATAAACACAGATTACCATACGAATCTGACCACGAAAATTAATCGCCTGTTACGCTGACGCTACCCGAGTCTATGGGGTATATATAAGAGTTGCGGCCCACAACACCGGCATACTTCAGCCGGTCGTCAAACAGTGAACATTCATGTTGAATGAAAGTACTCTCATGATTTTGTGGATTTACTACTTTTAAGGTAAGTTTTTTTAACACATCCGTCACATTTTTCAAGACCTTTATAAATGTATATTAAAAAATACGAGTTTGAAAAAGTTATAAAAGTTTCAAAATTACATTGTAATTGTAACTAAAAATAGATAACTTTATTTTTCGTCCCTAAAGAGCTAAATTAAACACGCAATATAATAATGTCACAATAAAAGGTATAAAATTAAATTCTTTGAGTAATTTTGAAATTAATAAAACACAAAGGAGGAACAAAATATTCATAAAAATGAATGACCTTTATCAAATAAATTGACCTTGCAAATTGAGTTTGTGTACGTTATTTCTTAGTATTTTTAATATATTTTAGCACTTATATTTCAAACCATTAAACATTAAAATGTATCGATTTTACTCTGTAGCAAAAACGTTGAGTGCTACGCGCTACGGAGCTACGAGATTTCGTAGCACTTGCATTTGATATTATTAATGAGAGTTTCATATAATTAATGTCGTTGGATTCAGGACTAATTTAAGATTGAAATTGAATACGAAATATAATTAAATAAAATTATAATTATAAAAGATAGATAAGGATAAATTTGTATAAAATTGAATTATATGAAGATTAATCCTGCCCCGAATCAATCAGTTTAGTATTGCATTGATAATTATGAAAATTAATATTGTTTTGTTATTAGATTTGTATCGAATTTAGTTATTGTTCGAGTTTCTTGAGTCATACAAAGTAAAACTTTAAGAAATCGGTCATATTAAAAAATAAATATGGTTTATAATTTAAAGATTTAGCTGATAAATAAATAAATAAATAAAATGTTTTACGGTATATGTTTATAATAAAAGAAACAAAAATAATTCGATAATAGATTAAATACGAAACTTCAAAAACTACAATACGTATTGCCGTATGATAACTATTACAACATATTTTTTATATAGAACTTTATTCGATAAAGTCAAAATATTCTAAAATGATAGGATAGAATCAATAAAACATAATCTACACTAATATTATTAAGACGAAAACTTTGTTTGTCTGGTTGTAATGGCTCAAAAACTACTGGACCGATTTTAAAAATTATTTCACCATTCGAAAGCTACATTATACACGAGTAACATATACTATATTTATAACCTTATGGTACGGGAGCGAAGCCGCGCGGATTAGCTAGTAAAAAATAAAAGAAAAAGCTTCCATTCATTTGTCATCGACTGTTATATGTATATGAATAATATTTTTTAACAATAATTTTTACCATCGTTACAAAGAATGACCTAATTCATAATCATTGAGTGCTTAATCCATGTTTCTGGGCATCGAATATAATTGACATTTCAATGAAATATCATTAATCAAAGGTTTTGCGTATCGATATAAATACCTTATAAGTTAGGAGGAGGCGAAGAGGATGCAGTTCCACTGATGTTAAGCGAACACCACAAATTATGAACATTTGACACTAACACCAGAATTGCAGAAGGTATCTGGCATTAGATGAACTAGATAACGTAAGGATTGTTTATAGAAAAAAAGGCAAGAAAAGGGCAGAAGACATCTGTGTGACAGTGTCTGAAATTAGGACCTCCTAACTAACTACTACTCCTAACTTATCAAATGAAATCATTCAACATTCACGTCAGTCTTCAATTCTTTAAATGATAAGGGAATTATTTGTCTCGTAAGTTTTATAAAAGCCCGCGTCCACTTGGCTCTCTTGGGCTTAATCAGTTATACAGTCGGGCTATAACTTTCTAGTTAAAAGGAAAAATATCAATAAAAACCAACTAGTAGAAATCAGACATTAACAAAGGATTATCCCAACTTTGCGATACGCCATCTTTAATTGTATTTATAACACTGTGTACAAATTAGCATACACAAATTAAGATAAAGATACACAAAAATAAATATAATGCTGAATAACAATTTCTTAGAGGATATTTTAACGTAACTCTTCCTTTAAGCAAGGCGTCGGAACCGCTGGACGGATCGGGCTGAAATTTTGCATGCAGGTAGATGTTATGATGTAGGCATCCGCTAATAAAGGATTTTGATCAAAAAAAGAACGGGGAAAACAGATATACGCGGGTGAAACCGGGGGGCACAACTAGTTATTTGTATAAAATATCACACAAGTCCACTAATCCGAAACCAACTGATAATCATTGTCTTAATAAGTTTTTATAGTAAGATTGCTATAGTTTCCTAAATCCAAGTGCGTTTAAGATCATTTTCGTTTGAATCTAAATCTAAATAAATATTTAGGGTCATTTAACATTACGCCGTCTATATACTTAAACATACTTTTTTACAAATACACACTTACTATAGATAGATAAACACCCAGACAATAAAATAGACAATGTTCATCACATCATAATTTTCTGCCCGTGAGGATCGAACTCACCTTTCGGTGCAGACCAAAGTCATATCCACTGCGCCAATGCGCAATTCTTCGTCGAATTACGCTTTCAGCCTATTCACACAACTTCAGTGGAAAAGAAAACCACGATTCTAATTATTAACGTTTGTACAAGAATGTTCCAAAAATATTGTTCTACAGGATAATCATTGTTTTAACAAAGTATTGAGTTCGAAAGTTTAAGCACAAGAGTTAAATAAACTTCGGGCTTCAATTATGTGTTTGTTTGTTTGGTTTTGCTTTTAATTATGTGAAGAAATTGTATGCATAAGAATGCTTATTATTAGGGTTCCGTAACCAATTTGCAAGGAATAAGGCAAATTGAATTTTTTGGCAATACTCCACACTCTTACATAAAATGTTTCGAATGGTGCAAATTAAAACTGTTAAATATTTACAAATTTGAACGATACTACTTTTTACTAAAATAAGTTAGTTGTAACTTATGTTCCTATGAATAGAAAATAAAAGAAATAGGTTCAAAAAGTGTTCTTCTATTCACGAATTGAAAAACAATCTATAAAACAGACATCGGACGCTTTGAGAGACGAAATTTTTAAAATTCTTCGTAGAACCATTCATTACATTACTGCCTTTAAATTTCGCCTACAGCTACACCAAAACTTATCTCCAAAGCGAATCAGAAAGCTTTGTGACATGTAGTGTGTCTGCGGTCAGGTGCCACAATACCGGTGTTGATACATTGCGAGCCGATTGCAAGATTAACATCCTGTTATAAATAACTCTTCTCGTGTCATCCCATTGTCATGTAAGGTTAGTAAGAATGCTAAATATTTCAAACTACCTCTGTTCGGTGATAATTATGGTAACCAATGTACACGGCCAGTCTTTTGATGAGTGATCACAAAGCATAGGAAGCTATCTAAGCTATAAGCTTTTGGCTCGAAATAAAACATTTTTAAGTGAATCGGGATATCGGAATTTCTTTCCGCGTACGGTGGAACGACCTTCTATCTGCGGTATTTTCGAACAAATTGGACATTGGGGCCTTCAAGAGTCGAGCCTATATGTCCATCAAAGGCCGGCAAAGCACCTGTAACACTCCCGGTGTTTCAGGTGTTCATGGGCGGTGGTGATCACTGAACATCAGGTGACCCACATGTTCCTTTGCTTGGTCTGCCATAAAAAAATGTATATATATACTGCTACTTATTATGTATTTACTTATAAAAATATCAATTTGAATACTTATACCTACTTATTTACTTTTAATAACAAAAAGCTAAAGAGTTTATTTGAATGCGCTTATCTTAGGAATAACTGGTCCGATTTTAAATTATAGTTTTGTGTAGATAGGCCATTAGTCGAGGAAGACTAAGCCATATAACATTATACTACCTAAGCAAAACCGCACGGAACGACTAGTTAAAAGTAAATCTCAATTTTCCCAGAAATTGCCCTGCTCGTCTAAAGTTCTAGCTAAAGATTTACTAACAACCCTAGAGGACGACCGCTACTGTAACTACATTAAAAGTCTTTCAATAACAACATAGAGAATAGAGATGCTTCTCTCAGAACTGATGGATGTAACTATAACGGTTATTGGATAAGACTTAACGACCTATTCCTGACATTAAATACCCTTTGTATGACATTTAATTCTGAGGCATTGCGCCGGATTCTACTGCCACATCTAGTGCTATGTTTAATTCTTTGTCTTGTCTTTTTACCATGGCTGATTTTAATGATTATGATTCTAATCCCCTCCATTATTCCTCCAAATCAGTATCAAAGTAATCGATGATAATAATTAACTGAAATTTGGACATTGGTGAAATCCGTCTAATACAGGAGTGCCATTAATCAAAGTGGAAAATTTTTACAACTGTCAAATTTTTCAACATGGCGGCTCCCATGAGTGCACACATAGTCAGGCGTTTATTTAACTTAACGTGTATGTATGTGTAAGTGTTGCAAATGAATTATTACACAGTTATCGCAAAGGATTACGATTTAATTTTGCACTCGTATTTAGTTTTCATGACAATGATGAAAACTTTCCAATTTCGCTCTCACGAATCCCGTTCATATGAAAAATATATGTGGGCCTGAATTTAAACTTAGTGGTAAATGAATATTCCAAAACCATTGTTTATTTATTGTATACTAGATTAGCTTCGTTCCCGTAGAGTAATGTTATACTACCTATAATATAGCCTATGTTACTAGTGGATAATGTAGCTTTCGAATGTTGAAAGAATTTTTAAAATCCGTCTAGTGGTTGATCCTATTCATTACAACAAAACAAATAAGCAAAGTTTTCCTCTTTATAATATTATTGTAGAAAGTATATGATTTATGATAGGCGATTTATAAGAAAGCCCGCAGGTGAAATAGCTTGTTTAACAAATATAACAGTTTGTTACTAAATAGCTAAACTTATTTTTATAAGAGTTCTGCTCACAGATGCATTACTTGTGTTTTAACACGATGAATATATTTACGTCCGATACACGCTTACAAAGTTGTTAATAATTTTAATTTTAAAGAGTTTGAAGTACAGTTAGAACTTTTGACCTGTACTACAAAATAGCTTCCATTTGAATGAGCATTTATGAACTTTTCCAACTTCAAACTTTTCTAGAAAAGGCAATCCTTTGAGGTGTTGTTTCTTTTTAATAGTTCCAACTCTTGGTCCAGTTTCTTTAACAACTTGCAGCAATAAAGCGATGAAGTAACTCTTGATAATGTAATAAAAGCGTGTTATGTTCTTGACGCGAGGAACTTTGGTAAAAAATAAGAAAGAGAAAGCTTTTTGTATACAAGGCGTTAGCTATTTGTGTATATCTCGAGTATATTATTAGGGGCTATTTGTGTAATAAGGATAGAATTTGAGATGCGTCTGCTCTTAACATTTCCCGCGTGTATATCAATTTAAAATTCAATTATTAAATTATTAAATTAATTAATAATCCAATAACAGTTTAAAAAGCTCATAAATTCATAACAAAAACTTATGCACATTCAAATAAATTTGCAATAAAATATGGCACTGAGGTTTATCAAACCGTGCAAAAATTATGATCAAAAGCTTGTATATTGTGTCGAATTTATTCTTTATCATTGATAATAAATTGGAAATGGACTTTTGGGCAACTAGAAATTGATACTCTATAAAATGAGTCGATATCCAACTCAGATAGAGTAGTTTATTTGCGAGATTGCATCTTAATTGAAAAATTCTATACAAAAATTCTATATCAGTGGGCTGTAGAAGGCAGTATGTGGTATTTAAATATTCATTGCCGAAAAATTAATTCGTTTTATAAAATACCAAAAATTCATGTGTCATGTCCCTCATTGGGGTGTGGAGCGAATGTCATTTGTACCTTTTTTATCGTGAGGAATATATAGGGTATCCATGCAGGATGCATGGATACCCTACTACCTCGGGGGGCAGTAGGGTTATGCCAGACTCTTACTGACTAAAACCTCACGGTGGCTTACTTCTGCGCCAAGAAGTCTCTCTGAGAAGCCTCCGTAAGGAACGCGCACGGTGCATGCCTCGTGTACCCTGCCATACCAAAAAACTTTTCGCACCTCCACTTTGTCGTTTAAAACGTTCGCACCTGATAAAATATGAAGTACAAAAACCGTAAAATATTTCAAGCTGTCTACTAGTTATAAAGGGTAAAGGTAAATTCATCGCGACGCAATTAAACCCGTCAATATTTACCGGAGAAAAGACAAAGAAAAACTTCAAAGGAATGCAGAAACAACATTGTTGTAATGGACAAGAAATTCGGTCGAGTGCTTCAAGGAATTTAAATTATTGCGCATAATCGGATTGAGCATTTCGCTCCTTGTTTGTTAAGATTTAGAGATAAGAAACTATAATTCTACGATAAAATTTTCTAGAAATAGTCGTGGATTGTTGTTATTAGTTATCTATACACTTGTTGCCTCATTGTTCTAGTGGTTGCATCTTTGATTACAGGCAGAGGGGTCTCCGGCTCGAAAGCCGGGTGGGATCGAAAAAAAATGTTATTGACATTTTTCTAAAAAAAAATCTTAGTAACAGCCCTGAGTCTGGAAGTTGGCGGTGTTAGAACACCCCCGTGTCTCAGAGAGCACGTAAAGCCGTCGGTCCTGCGCCTGATCTCTCTCCGGTCATGTCGGTTTGCCCTCCCATGGGACTATGAGAGTAAAGGAATCTAGTGCACCTGTGTTTGCGCACATACATGTGCACTATAATATCTCCTGCGTACCTGGCTAGTACCTGTTGAGTTTGGCCACCACGACCATTATCCGTCGGGGAGGCATTATTCATACTTGTTACTTATAATTCTTTCAATGTGTCCTTTAAAATATACTATGAACTATTGCCTCCTGTTTTAGTCATCTTAGTAATAACATTAAGCTGAAGGGGTTTTTTTTGTTTAAACGCGCTGATGTCATGAAGTATACGTTTCGTTCTACTGTCTGGGTGGGTCATCTATTATAGTATGTATATATTTACAAAAAAAAGTATGTTTAACTATATGCAGTTTCTATAGTGCAAGCTTTGCTTAGTATGCGATGGTGAAGTGTTAAATGTCCCTGAATATTCATTAATATTTATTCATAGATGAAAATTGCTTGTAAAAATTACTCAGTAACAACACCGTTAATTGTGGAAATTTCGAAGTACGAAATAAGCAGGACAATAGATCGTCATCAGCGCGATTAATTATGTTTTAAAATAGCTCTATAGTTAAAGTTTTTGGTATGCCTCAAGACGCTTAGCAAACTCTTGACAATAGTTTTTAAACTTCCAAAATTAACGTCAACGTGATTATAAATTTGAGATACTGTTTTATGGAGCACTGGCACGTTTTAAGTTGTTAAGCACTGGTACAATATAAGTTTATTTCGTTTATGTATAATAGCCGATGGATTTAGAAAAAATCTATTGAGTGTTCCCTCCGCATTGCCTACGGAGACCAGCATAGGCTAGGCTAGTAAATTGTCGCATATGATAGGACGATATAGTTTGTGTTAAACACAGAAAACTTATTATAAGTTTAGGTAATTAAATATGGATGTATAGATTATCAGATTACACATGGAATATTACAAGCTTTTCCGCGTGACTCTGAAAGCATAACTTAATATAAACAATATTACCCAGTGAAGATGCAGCATTCTAATGGTGAAAAAATATTGAAAATCGGTCCAACAGTTTTTGTGTGAAAACATTACAAACACACAAATATCTCCTCTTTATAACACTATAGATTTGATACACGGATATATTTAATTCCTGTTCAAAGTAATTACATTTTTTAAGACTTACCATACCATACACATGTCTCAAACATCCTCCGAACAATAATTTTGAACTTATCAAAAAGTTTTATGCTTTGACTCTTTTTTATTAAAAGTTAAACGTTACAAAGCGAGGCCAATAATAATCTTAATTGTTTGATTAAAAGTTAGATTATCTACTGATGTTCAACATCGTTGCTATTATAACTTGTAAACGTATTTTCGTGTCTTTTAGACTT
>LQNK01001544.1:380826-395344 GCA_001586405.1 Phoebis sennae
TCCGGATGTGATATCCCTTAGTCGCCTTTTACGACACCCACGGGAAGGTATGGGGTGGTGCTATTCTTACTCCGGCACCACACGGATGATTAATTAAATGTGATTCTATGTAATTAAATGTGAATATATAGGGTATTACAGGACATACAGAACATGTAACCATTACGTAAAAAATAATAAAAAGGGTCAAGTAATAAAAATAATCAACATCACCCAATGAAGATGCAGTTTTCTAATGGTTAAAAAAAATAAAATCAGTGTAACAGTTTTAGATTTGATACACGGATATATTTAATTCCTGTTCCAAGTAATAACATTTTTTAAGACTTACCATACACATGTCTCAAACATCCTCCGAACAATAATTTTGTTCTTATCAAAAAGTTTCATGTTTTCACTCTTTTTTATTAAAAGTTGAACGTTACAAAGCGAGGCCAATAATAATCTTAATTGTTTGATTAAAAGTTAGATTATCTACTGATGTTCAACATCGTTGCTATTATAACTTGTAAGCGTATTTTCGTGTCTTTTAGACTCGAAACAATTTAAGAATCGTAGCCTGTTTCACTATTAGTTTTGTCTCCGTATTTCTAATACTAAACAGCGACCTACTTATCCAAATAACTATTCTAAAATATGTCTTATGATTTGAATATATTTATTAACAAAAAATCGTTTTTTGCGGGACACATTATCTTGCTACTGATTTTTTAACGTTAAAAATTGAAAATCTATACTAATATGATAAGGACGAAAGACTTGATTTATTGTTTGAATTGAATAGGCTCCGAAACTACAGGGCCGATTTGGATTAAATTTTGTACAAAGATTGTTTGAAACCCGAGGCAGAATAAAGGATACCTCGAAAATCCTTTGGGAACGGGAGATATACGCGGGTGTTACCACAGAGCATATACTAGTGTGTCAAATCCGAAGAATAATCTATAGATCGGAACAAAATCGAAACCACAGATAATAAAATACTATAGTATGTTATCTGTGGTTCCGATGTAGTCCGAGATTCCGAGTTGATAACTTGTGTGTGTGTTGTTCGATCGCGTTTTGTGTGGAGTTTGTCTTCTGTACCTATTATGTGATGAACCCGTTGAATGAACCGGGTGTTATTATAATACGAATAACATATAGAGAATCTAATTAATACTAGATTAATGAGAACTTCCACTCGTTATACTGTAACTAAAATATAATGCAAATGAAGATATGTTATTCTTATACTTTATTGAAGCTGTAAAACTTTTGTTATTCTTGTAAAAGAATACTCATTAGATTAATTACGTAGGTGCTTATTATTGTAAAGTACTTAAAGAAAATGAAATCTACGTTACCAACGTAGAATGTAATATCTATTTTAATTTACAATACCAGCACGCTTGTTTTGGGGGTTTTAGTTAAAATAAAAAATAAAATAAATATTCTGGGACATTTAACACTACGCCATATAGTCCCAAACTAATCAAAGCTTGCACAATGGAAACTAGATATCTAACTGATGCGATCCTCGGCAAAAGTTGGGGTCACTTAGTTTGCATTATGCGATTGATACTTGTTTTAGCTGTCTTTTCATTCTATCAAGTATTTAACGTATCTTAAAATTAAACCTAATATTTCTTATTGTTACCCCCAACGCTACTCAACACTTATAAATTATAATTTCAGTATTATTTATACTTCATATTATTATATTCACGTAACTAACAATACAAGTGTGGCAAATTAAATCAGAGGTGAAATGAAATCTTAAACGTTAATATTTTGAAGTCAACGTGGACGTGTCCTTAACTCTTGATTCCCTTTACTCGAGCACATTTTAGGGTGCCCCAGGTTTACATAAAATATGACTAACAAATAAAAAATAACGGAAGACGAATAACAAACTCTTAAACCTACAACGTCACTCAAAAATTTCTCTTTAATTTCCAGGATCATGGCGCACTACTGGATCTTCATCACGTTCACCTGGTTCGGCACAGCTAGCCTGCAGTACATTAACGGCGCCGACGGCGACGCCCTGATGGACCCGCTGGACTCAGCCATCCACCTCCCACCCCTACCTTACGTCAACTATTTCAACTATCCCACCAAAAGCGATTTCGAAGTCCTACAAAACGACGACAATGTGGATCACAACGAATTCTACCCGCGGGACCACGATCCATCTGAGGTACAAAGAAAAAGACGCACTGTTGAGAACGAGCGACAGGAGGAACCGAATGATCAATGGAAACCAAACCTCGTAGACGTAGACAAAACCCTGTATCTGCGCAACGAGGAAAGACCCAGCCCATTCATCTTCCACAGCTATTCTGGCAAGCTTGGAAGAAATTCTACAGATTTGATGAACTCTATAGAGAAAAGGAGCTTCAGCCCTTGGGGTGGAAAGAGAGACGGAGCTATGGAACATATGTGGACGTGGAAGAGGTCGCCAGGCATCAGAGAACCTAGCATGCCGAAAAGAGTTCGTTTCAGTCCATGGGGAGGTAAACGCAGCGGTCAAATGATTTATAAACCAGGCACGAAAGCTTCAAAAGTGATTTTTTCTGCAAACGTACCTGAGCTAACGCGCATTGTATCCAATTATTCACCGAAAGGAGGACGTTTTGATATGGCTGGGTTCCAATACGTGCCGTCACTAGGTAAGCGACATCCGATAAAAATCCTCGCTTTGAGCACTCAATTCGACCAGAAAACGGCTAAGGATGCGTTACCGTTTAACACCTTCATGGAAAACTTACCGAAATCTTTCAAACTTGGCCATCCTTACTTGGACGTGAATCTAAAGAAAGATGGCAAAAGAAAGGTTAAATTTAGCGCGTGGGGAGGGAAGAGATCGCCACCTATCATCGGACCGATATGGACTCCAGCGCCGCAGAGTTTCAAAGATTCTACCTTAGACACCATTGTACTGATCCGAAACCAAGAAAATAACGACTCCACAAAACTTCTTTAAACATAAAAAAACGACTGGAACTCCCGAACCAAAATGCGAATAAGAAACTAAATTTTTAATCTTTTATTATAATGAATACTATACGGCTTTGCATAATATTTTGTGTAATTACAGTAATTTAAATAAAAAATCTAAAAATGTTCGGGAGAAATTTTGTCTTCGACAAAAGGCTGGGTTTGTCGAAGACGAGAGAAGTAAATGTTAAGATAAACAATCGTGGAAATTAATTATTGTTAAATGAAATTTAGTCAATTTGTGATGCCGTTATTGTAATTGAGTCCAGACGCACGTATATCTACATGTTATTATATTAAATTATGCGCAAATTGTTAGTAATAAAACAGTATTAAATGATGACTTTATAATATTTTCTATGCCTACTATCTTTAATGTCTATTATTTATTTTATTATTAGAACTTAGAACAGCACGACTTGTAGATTTAATGCATCCACGTAACATCTTTGTCAGAGCAATTCAATTTGTCTTAGCGGCTTAGGTATTTTGGGAAATCTGATATATTTCTAGATATACTCCGCTCAATTCCCTCATTCAGGATCTCAATCAGACTCGAGATATTAACATGATAGATAACATAGATCGATCTAGACAACACAGGTATTCTATTACCCATGTCAACTAGTAAGATCAAGCACGCATGCATTAATTTTTAATGACTATTAATAAAATTCGTCTATATTTCTCACAGAATGGGGTAGTTGACATTTTTTTATAATTTAAAAATAAGAAGCATTTTAAACTTCAAATTAGACAGAGGGAAATAGGACTATATGACGTCATAACTGCCTATCATCGAATAAATTTGATAAATATGAGTGAATCTACGATGATGGATTTTACAGAGGCTTTCCATATTTCTTAAACTATTTTCTAGTTTATCTCTTTGATTTGTAACTAAACCTGAACATCTAGTTTCTATTTTGGCACTAAATTCTGAAATACGTAAAATGTATGAACAGTCAGTATACTTAAATGGCATACAATTCTAACTTCATAATAATGAATAGATATCAGAAGAGATTATTGATCATGTTAAATTAATATTTATAATACACTAAAACACAGTAATATGCTATAGAACTTTATTTTTCATAAACACAATAATATTTTAATTCCTACTTTAGTAATGCAAAGCTATTTTAATGAAGAAACTATTGTTTTTAAAAACCGATCAAGTTCAACCTGATCTTTATTTTTATTATAAAAAAACATTCAAAATTCTTACTGATGATATATAGGATACCTATCACATTTTTTTGTCAGTTAACTAAACATTTTTCTTTTTAAGAGTTGTGCTATGTTTTAACACATTCTCTATTGAAATAACTTTGCAACTCATATTATTTTTACAAATACAGATAATGAAAATAACTCATAAGTTCAAACCATAATCACAAACCTAAATTTATACTTTTTAATTCAGAAATCATCTTCAGTAATTTTATGTGAACATTGAAACAACAAATAAACGCCAATATTTAATTTTCATTAATTTTAACAGAAAACTTATACAAATACAAAACTGCTATGTAATACAAATATGCTTTAATTAATTTTTGATTATTTTTTATGTAATTATTTGATTGTCATACAAACTTTACATTCCATGTCTTACTTAATGTTTTTATAGTAATAATAACTTAACAATTATGAAAATAATTATGATATAATGTTTAAATTTCTTAAATTTAAAATGTGAGCAAAAATTATACTATAGGTACTGCTCGAGCATGCTTTACTCTAAAATGTTATAAACAATGAATGCAAGTTTCTTAGTATGAATTTCATGCTAAATACAATTTGTATTGAGTTTCAAATAAAAAATAAGGGCAAGGGATAGTTTCTATTGCCCTATCCCACTTCTGAAGACATTTAACACTTAGGGGCGGCATACATTGCTTGCTAAATTAAGATGAAATTAGCTATTTTTGCATAACTTGAAAAACTTGTTAGCCTTCATCAGAAATTACCCTATCTACTGATGACAACTATACATAAATGTAAGTATTAGCGAGTTTTTGGGTTTATTATGCCCCTACAGTCATGAAAAATGGTTCACTCACTCACTTTATAATAGATGATTAGGTTATATAAAGAAAATTAAAACACTTAAAACCTTAACTGCACAAAATAATTTTTTCAAAAAAAAAAAAAACCTTTTTAATGCATAAACTATACTTTTATACTTTCATATAGTTTGAGTTTAAAAGCATTTTTTAAGAAACAAAGCTTGCTAGAAACTCGATCATTTAAATATTGAATACCTGTGCACACAATAACATTCATTTGCGTGAGGGAAAAAATTGACACACTTTGTTGTTGTGTGATGTTTTTGATAGCAAAAAAATTATAAAGAAAACTTATTGTTAATCACAATAAATGGATTTGAACAAATGGCTTTGTTTATATTAATGTGTATTAGTTGACAATAATCTACACTAATATTATAAAGAGGAAAACTTTGTTTGTTTGGTTGTACTGAATAGGCTCAAAAACTACTGAACCGATTTCAAAAATTCTTTCACCATTCGAAAGCTACATTATCCACGAGTAACATAGGCTATATTTTATAGGCTATATGTATAACATTATGCTACGGGAGCGAAGCCGCGCGGATCAGCTAGTAGCATATAAAATTGTCTACAGAATTTTGTAATTAACTGTTTTGGAGCATTACTATATTCTCCATACAAATAACCGTAGAATACACCATATTGGTGATCACTGAATAGAAATATCACTTAAAAGTTATAAGTCTTAAGAATATTTCAAGATTAATTTTTTGAAACATCAAGCAAGCTACAGAGCTGATATTAAGATAGAAATATTTGGACTGATGCCTGGTTTCTGAGTATTTTAGTGTTAATAGTTATGGATTCATTTAACTGTCATACACATTTTGATGAAATTTGACAATGCTGCGTTGCTCAGAAACACAATTGTCATAGTAACCGGGTGTTTAGTGTTATCAAATAGATAAACTTGTGTTACCCCAATCAGGCATTATAGATACAAAAGTAAGTTATGTAGAAAAAAAAAGTGAACATTATAATACAAAGTTGCTTTGTATTTAAAAGTATAATTATTAGAAAGAGGACTTTTATATCAGCTTATTTTTTTTAGATTTTTATAACATTTAAATTGTTTTTTGGTTTCATTTAATACCAATTGTTATGTTGTAACTGAATTTCTAAAGTATCGAATTACAATTTATTTCCAAGAAAAATATTGTTTTAAAATATAAGATTAATAATGGCTAACAATAGCATTGTCTTGTAAAATTCGCACAGAAGGGTACACACACAAACTCTTACACAATTCAATATTATTATAAGCTCTGGATTATGTAGAGAAACACTTTGTATGAACTATAATTGGGTTATGAAATAG
This sequence comes from Phoebis sennae, assembly GCA_001586405.1. Classification (NCBI taxonomy): domain Eukaryota; kingdom Metazoa; phylum Arthropoda; class Insecta; order Lepidoptera; family Pieridae; genus Phoebis; species Phoebis sennae. The sequence continues at coordinate 387,205 of LQNK01001544.1, forward strand.
TTTAGGTGGGTGCATTTAATAATGATAGCACAAAATCAATGATGAACATTTTTATTTTTCATTATATGTATAGTTTAACAATAAATGCATTATTACAACCCACTGCACAATAACATATAGTCATTGTTAGTAATATATAAAACTTAAGTAAAAAGTTTTATGAATAAAAATAAAAGGAATTTGGATAATTGAAATTTTAAGGGGATAAATACAAAATAAGGGACTCATTTTAATTACAAAATGTTCAGATTGAACATATTGGAAAACTCAGGTTTTATACTGCCGTATGAATCTTTTATAATATTCCATCTGCTGTTCATAATATGTATAAAATTAGCAACATCAGAGTATGTGTCCGAAAGCAGTGATACTTGATAACATTCAAGCAGTTCTCAGGATGATATGAACACCCGAATCAGTCTCAACTGGTTTGCTCAGCTGTCCAACCTTTAGCTTGTAAGCCTCTTCTTCAAATGGCTTCTGCATTTGCCCACGTCCAAAAGAACCGAGATCGCCTCCACGCTTCGCTGACGAACAGTCAGAGAATTTCGACGCAATATCGACAAAAGTGGCTTCTTCAGCCACTATCTGCTTCCTGTAGTTCTTAAGTATCTCCAAAGCTTCGTCTTTACTACGCGTAATGTTCTCTTCACGCCATGAAGATGGGCGTCGACTCTGCGCATGCTTAACGAGGATATGGCTGCATCGGATCTCACCTGGGTCCGCCGGAGCATCGGGACGCTCCCACTGCGATTTCTTAGTGTAGGTATTCAGGAAGTATGCCATGCCGGTCGATCTGCTCTTCCGCATCTCCCATCCTTCAGGCAACGGTCCGTCCTTGTCACTGGGCATTCTGGAATGTTTGGTGAACAGTTTCAGCACTTGTAAATATCACACACCGTTTAAACCGCAAAGTAGGGTTAGAACAATCGCGGTAATATATCGCATTTTGACTTGAATGTTCAATTTGATTCCGCGGCCGTACATTTTACCGGTCTTATTAAATACTTTTTATTAAATGAATATCTTATTAAGATCTCTGTCTGTCTCAGTAATTAGAAAGTAATAATGCGTCCCCCATTGATGGTTCTGCTTACGTACAAGAATTTAAGATTTCTAATACGAAACTTACCTAAATTACTGGAAATATACGACCACTTTTAACCACAACACAATATTCACACTGGATGGTTATGCTGACCGAATAATAAAAAAAAATCGCCAATTTTGTTTTTTGTTTTGCGTTTGCAAAGAGCGAAAATTATTGGCTTCTTCTGATAGTTTTACTGCTTATGTTTGGTGTAGGCGAAGGAGCATCAATTATACAGCCTAGTTTGCTGTCAAACTCGTATCAATATTTTCGCATAAAAAATAATTTCTCAAAACTTTTATTTAATAATTAGTATCTAATTATTAAAAGATTTAACATCCTAATAAAGTATATCGATTATAATATAAAAAAATATAGAATTCGCATGTGAATACATACCGACATCTATGAATTCTCATCAAAACTTTTTAAGATTTTTTACGCGCAGCTAACAACTAACGACATCTCGTAGTTACATTTTTAATAAACTTTACATCTGTTGCTACTAGATGTCATTAGTAATCTCAAATTAAATACATATATCTACATGTACGTCGCGGTTGTTATGTGGATATCTTTACAGCATTTTAAATATTTTCATTATAATTAAGCTTTATATGTGTATTTTTATATGCACGCCCATGATATAAAAAAATACCCAAATAAGTGGGTCAAAAACTCAAAACGCTTAATGCACAATGCATCCACCGTTGGGGTCATGAATCCAGTATCTCGATAGACATGTAGAGCTTTAAGTCTAATGGATGAAAAAAAAGCTACTTTTCATTATGATTAAACTATTTAAATTTTTGGAGGAGATGATGATATTCGCGTGAAAGGTTTATAAAAGATAAGATCATAAACGTTTTATAAGATACATGTATTTTTTATGGAGAAGGAGATTGCCTGCCCAACTGCCCATTATCTCTACCCATTTTTGTCCAAACCCTATCTTACGATCAACATAACATTCAATATTTTTAATATTACGGGAACCAAAGATAAAAAGAAAGACCAACTTGAGGCGATCATACAGTCAACTAATACTTAGTCTACTTCATACTTCTATCATGAAAAAATAACATATTACCGTAATTAATTAAAGCAGCAAATTAGGCAATATACAAACTTAACTGTAGGGAATTCGTCAGACACCATTTCAAGAACACAGGTATTCTCACCGTTGCATCACAGTGTATCTACCATCATATTATGCACGTCCCTAAAACCATAAATTTGTATGCAAAATGTATCAAGAAAATATATCAGTTTCCAAATCAATGTGGGATAGTTGTTCAGTATGATATTAATTTTCTTTGGGGTTGTTAACTATAATAACGATGTAATCAAAGAGACAGTTGAAAAGGTAATTATCGAGGTTTTTGGCGGTATCTCCTCGATATAATCTACTTTTCGAACCACTTTTAATTCTTAATTAAAAATTGGCACATATTTAACATTTATTATAATATGCATGTAGTAAAAACAGTGTAATTAATTATTGCCTAAAAATTACAATATAAGTACTTGATAGAAACCAAACCAAACACTTGATCAAATTCTTAGTGCTTATTTTAGTTGTCTATAAATAAATTGGTCTCTTTACAGAATTCGGTAAAGATCTATTTCGGAACAAAAACCTAAAAATTCATCAAACTGTGACAAATATGTGGGTGTAATATATACTTAACTTTACTCGAAAGATGACAATAAAAAGGATTAAAGTTTGTTAGTCGTTCACTTTATATATGAGCTCTGCGAAGAAATTTTATTCAGATTGGGGAACCTCCACATTTCTGTCTCTACTCTTTACCCAGAATATAAGCCTGGCGTGATTTGTAAGTAAGCCAAAGAGGTGAATTGAATCAATTTGTACAGCTATGAAGAATTACGTATTTTTGATATTTACGATTATTGATGAATTAAGTCTTTTTTGATAATTCGATTTAATAGTAAGACTATGAAATCTTTTCCAATCTACAACCTGAAAAAAATTTACATTTCCACACACATTAATGTGTCATAATATGCATTTATTTTTATCAAAACTATTTTGACGTATCAAATACGTGAACAACATTGATCGCCTATAAAAAAGTATCGCTGAATTATAAAAGGTTAATAGCGATACAAACTGCCAATCACTAAAATAATGCTAAACCTTAAATACACACAATTAGTCATAGATAAAAAATATCAAGTATTTTATAAGCCACGAACACACGGTAATAAACTGTTTGATATTTTTGTAATATAAAATCAATATAGGATACAGACCAATATTAGTTTCTTGTTTTGATTGATTAAATTTTTAATAAAAAAAAAGTAATTTGTAAACACAAAATTTTGTATTTTATCCCGTTTTATAATTAATGTATAATAGCCCAGGGAACTACTACTACCTATGCACTTTCCTATAATTCAAAGTGTATACGTTTCCTTAATCTAATTTATTGACTTGTGATATATTGCGATGCATTCAGGAATTGAATGAAACTCTTTTAAATGCGTGTGAGCAATGTATTCTTAGCTTTACTGAAAGGGTGACATGAAAAACCTATTAAAGTTTTTAAGTGTTTCGCATTTAACGCGATTGGTGGATAGCAGCGCGCGGAGGCGTACGGCGTTTCTGATTGGTGGAATTTTGACGTAAGTAGAAGAGTTTTCGCGCGCTTTGCAGCAGTTGTAGGATTTCCCGCGCGTCAGTGACTGACGAAAACAGTTGCGTTCAAAGTTATGAAGACATTGTGACTCGTCCTGTTTTTCCCATAAGATCTGCAAAACGGTATGTTTTTTTTAATTTAATTTTAAATATTAATTAGGCGCACATTATTTTTAAGTGTACTACTTATTTATTTTAATAAAGAGAAAACTTAATGCTTCGCGGATAAAAAGTTAGATATTTTTTTTCTAGTGTATTTTAAAAATTATAAAAAAAAATATTGGACAATAAAAACAATTTTTTATTTAATATTTAATTGTTTTTGGTGCATGATTTAGGTGGGACATTATTTTTTTAATATTATTAAGTATTCTAAATAACATAAGTTAGACAAAAGAGGACATGACAAAAGTATTAATAAAATTATAAGTTTAATGATATATTAGTGTTATTAATTACTATGAATCGTTAATTCATTTTTAAGTAAAACACTCCGAAAGATTAACCATTTCAATGTAAAAAAATATTATCTTCATAAACTCTATCATAGTCATTATTATTTACTGTTGGGTGATTGTTGATATTTGCAATCGGGTGGACCACTCTGCTTAAGCAAAGAAGTTGTTTGTTTTGTTTCAGTTGTTCCCTTGACAATGAAAGTGAATCAGTCGATCAAATAGAAAATATGCTCCGAAATTGCATAATTAATTAAGCAATGGAGAATTAGAATTTATACTAAACATAACGTAAGCGTATAAAAATTAATATTTAATAATCTACTTACTTACGTACTTTTAAATTATAATTTAGGTATATTTCATTTTCTTCACAAATATTAGGAAGAGAATGAGGGTTGATTTTTTGTTTATTTCTGTGAATTGAATAAACTTCGAAATTACTGGTCCGAATTGAAAAATTCTTTTCCCATATTAAATTCTTCTATCATTGCAAAACTACATTATAACTGATAAACAAAGGCCTAACATTATGTACCTAAATTGTAATTTATATATACAACAGATTATTATGTAAGTATTATTTTTAATACACATACATTAAGTTTAGTTTAAAATCTCATTCTCCAATGCTTCAACTAATTAAATAAAAATATCTTTAACGTATCAAAACAAAAGGGTTATATCGACATCACGTGACGGACGGAACCCTACCCAACGCTCCTCAACAGGCACTTAACCAGTTTCAAGTTATTATGTCTCATAATCCGAAAATTATGTTCAACTAATACTTTTAGCAATAATTTAACAAAAACATACCATACACATTAGCAATCGAATCCTACGTTTTTTTTAAATTGTACAAAAATTTTTCCCAGGAATTTTTCCATTAAGAAAATATCTTCATGGTACCTTTCGCCTTGTTCATCATAAAAAAGGAAATAATGAAAGAAATTGCATATTTTATATTCCAAATCTTAAGTTCAACTATAGCAGTATGAATGCGAAAGTAACCCTATATAATATAAACTCTATAATATAAAACAAAGTCGCGTCTCACATATACTTAAATCTTTAAAACTACTAAACAAATTTCGATGGTATAATGTATGGGCATTATAATACTTCCCATGTTGTTTAGAAATAATATTTATTTAATTTGGTTTCAATGAAGCTTCTTAATATTTTTATTTCAACTCATTAGAACAAAATAATACTCAATGTGGTAACACAAACAGAAATCACTACGTCCATGTTTCAAATATAGAGAATTAACCATTTAATTATTAAAACATCTATTATCTACCAATTAACGCATGTTACAAATGAATGCCTAATTATTCCCTTCCGATTGAACGCACTTTAAAACCAATGTGTGCATGATATGTGATGTACCGAATCATATGGTTTATTGAATTAAATAAACTTTAACCTTTATGATTGAATTGGCATTTATTTCTAGACATATCATTTAAATAAATTTTGACAAATGCTAATATTATAAATGCTAAAGTTTGTGAGCATGTATGTATGTTTGTTACTCTTTCACGCATACATATAGGTAAGGGTTCAGAATAACAGAGGCTGCTTTTAATCCCGGAGTTGCTACGGGATCAGAAATTATGCGTATGTAACCACGTAACCACGGGGGTATGTAACCACGGGGCGAGGATACTTATAAATAAAACGATTGCGGGTAGCTAGTCACCGTATATTCTTATTTCTTTGTATAGTTTGTCAAGTGCGTCCACAACAGGATTGGAGAGTAACCTCACTGTATACACAGTGCAATACTGCTTCACGCCGGTCTTTTGCTGGGAGGTATTTCGCCGGTGCGAGCTTGGCCTAATCGTGCAATGCTCGGCTCCCACTCTTTTATTGCTGGAGATGTTATGCAGCAGAATTACCCTCTGTCGCCTTTTACGGCTCCCACGGGTAGAAATGGGGTAGCGACATACGTATTCTTACCCGTCGCCACACGGGAAAAAATATGGAACAATTACAACGTTTTTCTTTCTTCTTTCTTTCAAACCGTTCTATAGTTTTTGCGTGATAAAGTTCAAGACCTTCATATAGTCTCACAAATATACGCATTTACAATATGAAATGAAATTCTCAGAAATTATTAATGAACGCCTTAAAGTACCTTTGATGCCAGAGAGACCCTGGAGGCGATCCTTTTATTGTAATCAATCTCATGCTCATCTCCTGGTACTCAAAATTTTCTGTCACACGTATCAAGTAATAGTATATGTTAAGAGTATCTATTATTGGCGGTATAGCAATGAAAATAGAACAAAAATATATTTATTTGCCAGATAAACAACTTAATTTTTTAACAATAGACCTAGCCTGTCTCGCGGGGCCTTATAATGATCACCATAACGAAAAACAAAAAAAGGGTTTACACTATAATGAAGTAATAACACAAAAACAATATTTACTTTCATAAATTTCCAAAAAAAATAGGGAATTAAAATAAGAAAGACCACCTTTAAAATGCCCACAGTCTTGATTGTAATTTAAATAAAATTCATATTGTTGCCACACTTTGCCAAAACAATAACGTGTAAATAAAAAAACAGCAAATCCTAATTCTTTAATAAAGCAAAACATTTATATAGGAGAATATTTATAATTTGAATACAAACTGAACTAACATGCTTTTTCTAGCAACGCGACGCTACGAAATTGTTATCTAACAATATAGCAGATTATTTAAATTTAAAATTTGTTTATTTCGTACAAACGGTTCTGTTGGAGTAATCGTGTCCAGGGAACGGATTTTCGTTAATATTTAATGGAAATGGTATTGGAGCATTTATTATGAAAATATTTCGGTTAAACAAATATTTAAATAAAATACTGTGTATTTTTCAATGTGTGACCACATTGGACACACTTTGAAAAAATCTTATATTATTTAAAAAATTACGCGATAGAATATGTTTTGGTATAGCCGTCATCCTATTTGTCGTACTAAACTACTTATCTTAATATATATAATTACGTGTCACAGTGTTTGTCCGCGATGGACTTCTAAACTACTTAACCGATTTCAACCAAATTTTACACACCGTGTACAGGTTGATACAACTTGAAAGACCACGCGTGCGCAGCCTCGGCGGAAAGCTAGTATTATACAATTATGTGCCAGTTTGGATGTCTGTGTGTCAGTACCGCTGCAACTTCAGCACGGATATTAATGAAATTTCGTACACAGATAGGCTATCAGCTTGATTAAGTAATAACAAACTTTCACAATTAAAATATTAGTCGTAAAAATCGAGCAAGAGTCCAAAATTTCCTACTACGGTTATACGGCATCAATTCTATAAGCATTATTTTCCATTGTATTTTTCGGATTATAAAATAAACAAAGGATTGTACTGATTCAGACAGTAATTCAAGAACTGACAAGAAACACGAAATTATACACAGGATTCCAATATCACAGGATTTAATTAAGCTTCTTAAATCTTTTAATTATAGATTTAAATGGGATCATTTTGTTTTGGTACACAAAAGCCGTTAATTGTTATTATCACACTTCATATCTTTTTAACCTATTCCACAAAAATGAGGAGATTATTTAGGAATTATTGTATTTTTCTAAATATCTGTGGTTTCGGAGACGTAAGTGCCAACATCTTTATAATTAACTAGCTTTTGCCCGCGGCTTTGCGCGCGTAGACTACAAAATTAACATAGTTGTTATAAAAAATGATATTATGACTTTAATTATAAGTATTTTAATTGCACGCTCGTCTTTATAAATAACTTTAAAATTTAATCGGAACCAATATTTTATACCAATGTTTTCTAAAAACTTAACAGTAACTTAATAGTCTCTAGGTCAGACAATTTCTAGGAAAGTATGTTCAGATTACATAAGGAATACTCATACAATAAATCAACTAAAAACAAAATAAA
>LQNK01001544.1:398389-417332 GCA_001586405.1 Phoebis sennae
GGGGGGTTTCTTGGCTCCACCCGGGTTTCGACCTCAGGACCCCTTCAATATGTAGTCAAAGATGCAAGCAGTATATTAACGCGGCTTAACGAAAGTGCAAAATAAAAGCTTTAAAGAACGTTCCAGATAATAAAGCAATTGTATAAATCGTGAGGTTATAGTGCAATAACCACAGAACCATATTTCAATATATTCATGAGATTTGTAAGATGCCTGTTGGTTTGATCGCAATCCCGAAGTGCCATGTACGGAATTTATTGCTATTGCGGACATTTGACCGGCTTTAGTACTTTTAGAACATATGTATAAAGTTTATTTACTAATATTGTTTAAAGCACGTCATCTTGGATATTTGACCGAGAGAAGTGAGGTCTCAGTGTAGAGATGGTCCGTTGTATGTTTATATGTAAGTATGAAAATCTTTATCCGATAACAACGATTATTTATCCGATCTTGATTAAATTTCATAGGCGAATAGACAAAAGAAAATGTCGAATTCGAAGATGAGTGACATCGTTGGGGAGGTTACGAAGATAAGGGGCGTCAAATACGTGAATATTTGTCTGAAGATACCTGAAGTATGGTTTAACCGATCCTTAAAAGTTTTGTCCACAAGTAGTATAGAAAATAAAAATCTTGAGAACAAAAATTAGCGATATCGGTGGGCGGGGTAACCAAGATAGGAAGGGCAGGTTAAAATAAGCGATTTTCATGTGAATATAGCCGACTAGTGGGTATCAAACGAAAGGTCTTGATTACACATTTACAACGCTGGGTATAGCTCGGAACCACTAGATCCGCTCTCAAGACATCGTTTTCAACGTTTCAATATTATCAACGTAGCGTAGAATATACTCGTAAAACTTGATATATCTGCTGTAACACATTTGGACTTCTAAATAGATCCCTTATTTTATACCCTATCAAGCCATTTAGGCTACAGCGAGTATTAAGAAATATAGAGGCTGTATATCCTAGAAACGTTTTAGTTCCAGTCGAGAAAAATCGCAAAAAACGCGTTAAAAATGTAGATAGTGCTTGGGGCTTACCGTTTTCTGTTACAAATTCGCGAACCTACGATTTTCCTTCCGATACTATAACGCTAAAATCCTTCCATTTCTCTGTATTTTATGAAATTTCCAACAATTCTAACTCGCTAACTAAAAAGTGGAATGGTAAACTTTGTAAGCAACAAATAAAAGCTTAAATCATTGTTTTAGCTGCAATATTGCAACGTTTGCATAACATTTGCTAACTCACTGCAATGTATTACAGAATACCGTGAGCAACATTTACCGATACGGAATATCAAGCGAGGAATAATTTAGGAATGTTTTGAACATTGTATGTACACTAATATTATAAAAAGGATAACTTGTTAAGTAATGAATAGGCTCATAAACTACTGAATTGTTTTTAAAAATTCTTTAACCATTCGAAAGCTACATTATCCACAAGTAACATAGACTATATTTTAAAGGTTATATATGTATATAACATTATGCTACGGAAGCGAAGCAAAGCGGAGCTAGTCTTGAGATAAAATGGTTTATGTTGTATTCATTGAAAGGTAATAGTGCCTAAAATTATAAAGCGTGGATATCTTACGTCGTCCCGTAGCGCGTTTCCTCGACGCATAGCACATAGTATATAGTACGTAGCACGTAGTTCGTAGCATATAGTACGTCTACGCGTTAAGCCCCTTCTACACATCAGTAGACACATACGCGGTCATTCAATGTCAACCACGGACGTGAAGACGGGGTAGTAGTTATTAAATCGTAATTAAAATATAAGTTTATAAATGACATTTTTGCAAAAATCTTTTGACGAGATATTTTACAAACGTACGTTTCTAAAGCGTCAAAAGTCCGGATTTTTGAAGTCCACGCGGGCGATACCACGTACGGAAAGCTAGTCATAAATAATTGACGTCCTGAGTGACGCAGCGGATGTGACAATGGCATATAGCGCTAAAGGATATGAGTTCAATTCCCACGTGTATAAAATTATGATGTGGTGAACGTTGTATCTTTCTACTGTCTGGGAGTTTATATATCTACAGTATATATTTACAAAAAAAGTATGTTTAACTATGTCTATAAGTTTTCTAGTTTCCATAGTAAATGCTTTAGTTAGGGACTAGATGGCGTAGTGTAAAATGTTCCAGCATATTTCTTTTTTTATTTTTAAAGGGCGTTAAACACTTGAACCTTTATTAATTTTGCATCTCAAGCTATTAATATTCATCGCGGATACATTTAAAGTTTTTCCAACCTTTGTTACTTTTTCAATGCTATTGTGGTATAACTTTTCTTTTAATTTTTACTTTTGTTTTTAGTAAAACCTTCATTTGTTTTCATTGAACCAATAAATTTTCAATTTATTAACAAGGATAAAGCTTAAACCTTTAAAAAGATAACAGACAACCATCGGGTTTTTATTACTGGTTGGGAATCATAACTTAAAAATCATTTATAAATGTAATGAAAATTTTAGATAAATTAACATACTGTACTTATAATATTAAGTACATGTAAATACATTGTTAAATTTCTGTTATAGGTAATACCAATTATTACAATCCTTACTGCTTACTTATAATTTTATAAATGTGAAAGTTTCTCGGTCTGTTTGTCTGTATGTATGTCTCTTCTTCATGCCTGAACCATTGAACCGATTCGGATGAAATTTTGTACAGGGATAGTTAAAAATCGAAAAAGGACATAGATAGTTTTTTATCCCGGAGGTCCATCAGGAACTGGAGATATACGCGGGTGAAACTACGGATCTCAGCTAGTAGGTAATCTTAATAAATTAAATGGAATGCATGTTTAAAGTATTTTATCATTATTGATATTTTAAGAAAGAAACATTTATTTCAACAATATACAATCACATACGAACGAAAAAAAAAGAAAGAGACGATGGAACACATTAAAAACCAGAAATAAACTAAATAAATATGTGTGCCAGTGAAATTCTGTATGGTGAGTAATAAGTATAACATTTTATTTTGTAACTTCTGACAGCGAGAACCTTTGAAAGCTTTATCGTATTGTAATAATCAAACAAATATCTTTTTTACGAGGCGTTAAACGTTTTTACGACAGTTGAATCCGCAGAGATGATAAAACATGAGATATTCTTAGTATTCATATTTTAAATCACCATTATGCATAAATAACTAAATTGATACTTTATATATAAAGCGGAAAATTTTAATTGTTTGTGAAATCACGCTTCTCTTCAAAACTACTGTTGGAATTTAAAAAAACATTTTGATTATGAAAATTGAATTAATGAGGAAGTTTACGGGTGATTACATTTCCGGAATAATTTAATTTTTTTTATATAGTTCTATAGTTTTTAGTCACATAGTTTTTTTAATAAATCAAAAGTTTTTTACTAAGGCTCCGTTCGGTTTTGAGTCTTTAACTTAATCTGTAAATAGTTATGGATTCTATAAATTTAACTGTCAGAGAAATGTCAAACGAAATTTACTCAGAAACGCAATAGTCACAGTTACCGAAACATACAGTAGCATTCAGAAACCGGATATAAATAGGTTATTTTAATCCTCTATCTATCCCTAAAATGTCAATAAAATTATTTTTTACCCTTTTGATTTTATATTTATTATTTTTAAATCTCATATCCTTTATGCAGTACAAAAGTAAATAATAGGATAGCCTTTAATGGCCCTTAATCTAAAAGTACTAAATAAAGTACTATTTAAGTGATTTTTAACACGGTTTATTATATCATTATTACCAACCCGACGTTTCGAACGGTCCTGGTGTTTTTCGGTCACCTGTCACCACGCATTGTAAAGTGTTCTCAAACAAATTCCAAAATCCCTTAAAAACCATTTATTTAATATGGAAAGTACCCGTGTTACATACAAGAAAATACTATCGAAAAGTACGTGCGTTCAATCATTTTCCGTCCCTTCTAAACATCCAAATACATTTACAATAATATTTCTACAGGCCCAGATAGCAGATATCGTACTTCGTATCCAATCTTTTATTTCTAAGTGTATTAAATGGTTATCGTAGTTGTCACTATTTTTATCAGGGTATTGGATGCCTTTGTCGTTATTGTGGGAAGGGAATTCAGAAAAATCTTGTCCGTATGTATTTATAGATAGTTTCGGACGACAAGCTCCACAAATTTTTGATTTTCGGGTGCAGTATTCTTTTTAGTGTGCGTAGGCACTCACAGCTAATATTGGCTAATGAGAGTTCCTATAAAACTTCACATAATCGGAGGTTTGCACACATATACTGTAAACTATCTTTTACTTACTGTACCAGCTTTCTCCTTAAACCTAGCAGAATACCGGTCAATTGACCAATGCATTATGCTGAGCCACGGCCTTCTCATAGAACACGATACCCTCTTAAAGCTTTATTTTTTGTTATGTCTATTTTCAAATAAAAATTGTTTTTATTGCTGATAAGAAACTTCAAGAATTACAGTAAGGCATAACTTAAATATACTACAAGTTTAAGTAGACTGGCTGAGATGCATTATGTTGTTGCTTATTATTGTAATATAGTAATATCCCTACTTTGTATGTCCATTGTTTTGTATGTATAAATAGTTCACAGTGACGATAGTGTATAGACGTGGTATAGACTAACAATTACTTGATCGAGCAGTTGAGTACACATTATTGGCTGTCGGAAACATTGTATAACGTGATGAAGTGTTGAAACAATTTCAATATTAAAATGTATCTTTGCCAGTATTATGAATATTGTGCATTGTGATCTTTACTCAGTAAAGGATCTTTAAAACATAAATAAATCCAAAATTTAATATGATGAACTATTGGAACAATTTCAACATTAGGGTGTATCTTTGTTAGAATCAAGGACACTGTGAACAATTCCATACTGTCATCTTTACTTAGTAAATGATCTTCATAACATAAATAAATCCATATTTATTTAATAATACTAACTGTGCAATGGTTTTACCCGGGTATATCTCCCGTTCCCGTGGGATTCCCGATAAAAGCTGTCTATTAACCTTCCTCGGGTTTCAAATCTATACAAAATGTCATCCAAATCGGTTTAGACGTGAAAAAAGCAGACATACAAACAGAGTTACTTTCATTTATAATATTAGGTTTTTGACCTCTTCCACCACCAATTCTTTGTTCCAGTCAAAGCTCTGATTATCGAAGTTTTTTCAGGAAGTCGACCCTTAATTTCAGCACGTTAATAAAGCAGATACAAAGTTATGCGACGATATTGCGATATGACAAACATTATAAGCAGGGCTGCCAATCTTAATTTAGCTCCGGGCCATATAAACTATTGCGTAGCCTATATAGGAAATAATTTGCATGCCTCTATGTAATAAAGTATTTTTCTTCATATTTCACAACAATGTGTCTTCGCCTTAATAGAGATAATAAGAAAAGTGTTAATGGATACATTCTTCATTTTATTTACAGAAGTTAGTTTACGTTAAATTAAAATTACTTATTAGTCTTATACACTAGACAAGATTGTATTTGAAAGGGTTACATCTTTGGCATCTTAAAGTAAAAAATAAATATTTCATGATATGTATCTATGATATCATTTAATTTGACTTAATTTCGGATGGTCAGAACTATTAGTAAAAAAACAATTCAGTATTTGTGGTTGTCTGAGACAAATGTAAATTTTCTATTTTATAATATTAGTACAATTTGCGTCACATAAATTAAATGTAGGTGGTATTATTAATACTCCATCTGATAATCACAATACGATTACAAATATAGATCTTTCAAGCTTTGTCTTTATATTGGGATGTTCTAAAAATAAAATCCTTACTATTATAAATCGGTCTTTTGACATCCCTAAAAAGGGTCGACTTTAGGTCGCCTTGTAATGTGGAATTTCAACCTATTCGATATTTATCGTAATTTTGTCATCTTATTTTTTGTTATGAACTTAGTTGGGATTTTCTTATAAAACTGTTTATAGTGATTATTATTTTTGGAGCATTTAAAATAGAGACATATAAAATATTATTATGTCTCCATTTTGATTACGAACTACGATTATGTTACGCGCGACTTCGTTTCCGTAGCATAATGTCATAATGAACCCTAAAGTAAAGTTTAAAAACATTACAAATATACGAACACACTCTCTCACTGTACACTCTACTTGGAGGGCATAGACCGAAGCTGTACGGAATATAAGATATTAATCTTTTAATTAATTTTCCTTAAAAGGCCGGCAAATCACCTGTGACACCTCCAGTGTTCCAGGTGTTCATGGGCGGCTGTGATCACTTAACATCAGGTGACCCACTTGCTCCTTTGCCTGCTCTGCCATAAAAAAAAAATAAACACCAACCACACAAATGAACCATGACTCGCTAGTGACACTTCTACACCAAGTGATACCCAGGTTAAAAGTCATAAAATCCAAGTTTGTCTATGGTATTAGTTCCATAGACCCCAGCTGTACGGGATAGATATTAGTTTGCACAATTATCATTCAAGCCAGACGCTGATTGGAGTATTACTGTCATTTCCCTTGCAATTACTTTGACTAATAGTTACTTGGGTTTCATTCGCATACGATTTGCTGGTTAAGGCAAAGGATTGTAAAATTCTCGAGCCTCTTATTTATGTTTATAGAATTTTGACTTCTACGTATAAAACAAAAGTAGGTAGTTCTACGTATTAATGATGGGATATAAAAAAAATAAAAATATTAAATTAAATACTTTTCAATGGATTTTAAACGCTTTATTACACATTTTTAGTGTTCGACGTCTCGAACACTTGATAGCGGGCAGAAAAATTTTAAAACCCTATGTCAAGCATACCAAAAGACAAAACTGTAAGTCAATTGTGCAAGAATCCGAGCTAATTTTCCAAATACTAAATAAGTGGAGGTAGACACACAAGTAAAGTGTTCGAAACATCGTGTTAATAATAATGTGTAATTAACCGCGTTTCAAATCTTTTAAAAGTAATTTATTTAATACAAGCCTTCAGCCCGCAGCTTCGCACACGGACTACTATCCTATTTTTGAAGTTGGATCAAATTGCATATGGTGTGTAATATTTGGTTAAAATCGGTTAAGTAGTTTAGAAATCCATCGAGGACAAACACTGTGACACGTATTTTATATATATTAAGGAGATGGAATGTACTCGCGTTAAAATAAACGCAAGAAAATACTAAAATAAAAATATATAACCGTAAACAAGCTCTGAAATAGAGTCTGTATAGCAGTTCAAGGAGGTCCTAAATGAACAGTGAAGTTAAAGAGACAGAACATTTTCAGCGACCCCATTTGGAAATTAAAGAAGCAACTAAATATTATATTTTATTTTCATTAAATGTCCGCAAATATATTTCAAAATTGTAGGAAAGTATTTCAGATAGAATTTTTAAATCTTATATTAAACTAGATTTAAATAAACAAGTAGGAAAATATTCAAGGTTTAGTCAAATATTATTGCTTAATTCTATTAAGTCGAATCTTAAGTCCAATTTAACCCTAAATGATAACACGAAAGTTGAAGAAGATTATGAACTTGGTACCGAATGGATATTTCAATATTTTTCTAAGAAGATATTAATTTTAAATAATGCTGAAGGGACCGGAAAATTAAGAGAATTTAACGAGAAATATATTTGGATACGAACGTATATCAATCTGGTTCTGTGATCGTTATGCTATGAAATAAATACGAAAGTTAGCCACGAAATTAAAGATTTTATACTAATTAACTGAGATGAACGAATGTCAGTTACTATGTATTGGGGTCACTGAGAATCAGCGCTGTGTGCGCTCACCACGCTGCAGATTGTACTGAGTCCCTGAGTGAGTGGCCCTTTTATTTTGATATTAAAAGAAGTATCAACGGATTTTAACAATTGGTATTTACCAATTGTTATTAATAACTATTTAAATAAACGTCATTAATAAAGACAAACTCATAGATTATTTCCCCTGCGGCGGACAAGTTCCTCTCCAATTGCTACTCTTTTATTTAGATATGATACTGTCTCCACCTCTTTTCTTAGATCGTCTATTCTAATAAGATTGAACTTCGTCTTCCCATTACTTTCATATAACTCCATAAGACGCGTAGCGGCGCGCTACGTCATTTTTGATATTTCACAATGAAAATTATAGAAATTAAAAAGTTGGTACCAACCTTTTTAAAGTGATGTGGTCGTGCCTTATTAAAAAGGCCTATATAGCTATCCCATCCCAGTTCCTTCCAGTAATATTCCTCTCTCTTTTATTATCCATTACTTATCACGAAAAGTAATGGATTTGTTCTAAAAGTAGCAAAGCACAATGCATTTGTTTAACTTATGGGCTACGATAGTCACTAATCATCACGTGAACCGCTTCCTCCATCGCCTAATCTATACTAATATTATAAAGAGGAAAGATTTGTTTTTTTTGTATTGAATAGGTTCCGAATAAGAGGACCGGTTTGTATAAAAATACAGAGATTCTTTGAAACCCGATTTTATACAGGTGAAGCCGCGGAGCTCAGGTAGTATAACATAAAAAAAACAAGTTAAAAATGTGTACAATCAAAAAGAAGGTTGGGCATAAAAACTTTTCACTGGTTGATATTTTGACCCTCAGCAAATATCGTTACAAATACGATACCCCAGGGGCGGGTAAGTGAATTCGCGACTACGTGCGGTCAACAGATATCGGTTTATTTCATATTTGTATGATACGTCAAAAAATTATTTTATTTACACGTGAAATATCTGGGGTTAAATCAAAATATTGCGGTGAGTTTGTGTCCTGTAAGAACAATAAAGGTTTAAACTTAAAAACGTCGTTTGAAATTTTATGATAGATTTTTAAAGCTCTATCTGTAGACGTAAACTTACCGAAGAAAAAATATTTTGTAATTTTTGTCGTCTCAAATATGCCAATAATATATGTTAATATTGTACAGATTAGCTTGTGCCTTCAACTGTATTTTAGCTATAGCACAAAAACTTAAAAGATACGCAACGTATTGTAATAAATTATTAAACAAGTAAGCTTATTATTGTACCATAAAAAAATAAAAGGAGTTTTCAAAAATTTTTATGTTAAACCAGGTAAGCGGACCATGCGGTTCACCTGATGTTAAGTGATCGCAGACAATTTAAATTTAACGCAATCAAATGTACCTTCAGACAGAAAACCTTTATCAAAAACAATTTTATAACCCGTTAGCCTAATCGTATGTAATAATTGACACGCAAATGTAGCCGACTTTATGTAATTATATCACCGCGGGACGATTTAATTAAATGGGTTATCACTCTGAATTTACTTATTTGTATTTCAGCTCTATTTAGTGTTAACTTTATGATTTTATTACTTTCTGTGAGAATGGTAAGCGTAGAACAGTATGTTTAGACATATTATATTCCTTTCCTTTCATAGTAAGATGGGGATCCGTCACAACTGGATAACATAAACTTTATAAAATGGGTTACGCTATGAAAATTTCGGCATTAAAGAAAAGATCTAATAATGTATTTTCGGTGAAAATACATTAATAACTTACAGTTAATTATGTTTTTTTTTTTTCTTTATTTATTTTATTTTATTTTACAATGCAACATAAATAAATTGTCGCCAAACTGTAAACAGTTTGTTGGCGAGGCGCTCTTATCTCTAACTTACCGCCGTTTACAATATTCTTTCCAGCCCTTATTTGTTTACGAAAGTCAGAAAAAACTATCTATTTGTAAAGTAAGTGACTTTGATTTCAATATCCTAACGGATATATTTCCTATGACTTTTGTCTATCTATTGTCATATAATTTGACATACCAATCTATCAATAATCGTTGATACATTATTGAAAATGGCCGCTAGGTAAATATGCAGATTAGTCATTTATAAACTTAAATACTTATTAATATTAAAAAAACACTTGCGTTGAAAATAGGCACAAAAATTACTTTACTTTATGATTACAATTAATACAGTACAGTACATATTAAGATTTAACTCGTTAACAGATTTTAGTGAAAGTAAGTTTTAGATATTTGATAAAATATAATTTTTCAAACGTACTTTTAAAGAACCTATTTTTAACTTATTTTCATCTAGTAAAATGGGGTAATTGTTACAGATTTTAGGTATCAAATACTGTCTAGTTCGCTGTTCATAACAATTTTTAACAAATGGAAAACATAGTTTTTTAGTTTTAGAATGCCTTGTATTGAATTTGCTTAATTTTGGAATTTTAAAGTGATTACTGTAATATGAACCTATGGCATTTAAATACATAGCTTTGTAATATACAGGTAAAATCTTACAATGTGTAAATAATTTATCATAATTATTTTTATACTTATTACGATCGTTCTTATGAGCTAAATTCTTAATTAGTCTTATTTGTAAGTTCTTAATTTGGTCTAAATATGTCTTAAATGTTAGGCCATAACAACTTAATCCATAACTTAATATTGAGTCAGCAAGGGGATAGTAGACAACGTACAGAGTATGTTTATTTAATATTCGACTTAGATAATAAAACTGTCCCAGAACTGACCTTAATCGATTACATATATTATTTACATGCAATTTCCAATTAAAATTTTTATCTATTGTCAATCCCAAATATTTAATACTCTCAACGACATCAAATTTACTGCATACACAATTAATTTTATTATTATGAAAACATTCAAATGAATGGCCTATTATGTTAATGTTAGAAGTTAATTTTCTTGCATTTTTATTGTGTGGTGAATAAATATGTAAGCATTTGGTTTTATTTATATTAAGGATAATCCCATTGTCGTGTGCCCACTTACACACGTCCTCGAAATCCCTCTGCACCTTGTCCACCATGTCCGCCATGTCCCTGCCGGCGAGCAGCAGGCACGTGTCGTCTGCATACATACAGACCCTACAGCTCTGGACCACATTCGTCACGCTGTTCACGTGCATGATGTAGCCAACCGGACCATACACGGAGTCGGGATACCTAGCTCCACAGGTAGCTCAGCTCCAGTCGTCCCGTTGATGACGGTGCGTAGAGTTTTATTCGCCAGATATTCTCAGAACCATTGGTTAGTTGGACCACTTATCCCACATTCCTCCATAGCCTGTAAAAGCTGCTCATGGTCCAGCGTGTCGAATGCTTTTTTAAAGTCTATAAACAATCAATGTATTATTAACTTAAAAATACATTATTAACTTACAGTTAATTAGTTACGGCTCACAGTTAATAATATATTTTCTGTGAAAATCTGTGTCTTAAGCTGTGTAACCCATGTGGCGGCGGGTTAACACTTCCAGGGGTCCCGGAGGCCTGTATTCCCATCCTATTCCTCTCCCATCCTGTTCTACTTCTGTCTTATTTTCCCACCAATTATATTTTCCTTAACATCAGTCCTTTATTCCAGTAAGCATACATTTCGGTGTTGCAGATATTCATAGGCTGCGGTTAATCACTTTACATCAGATGAACCGCATGCCCCGCTTGCCTGCTGTAAAATAAAAAAGCTATAGGTTTTTAAATTTATTTACAATACAATACAATACAATACACTTTATTTAGCACCACATTTTATAACAGGACATTTGAGGTATAATAAAAACAACATTTAAGTATGGGCTATAAAGGCGGCCTTATCGCTAAAGAGCGATCTCTTCCAGGCAACCTATCGGTCGGAATTAATGCACATAACAAAAGATAGGTGGCGCAGAAAGTCATGAATAATAATACAAGGAAACTGATAACTTATAAATATATATTTAAATAGTGTTTTAAAATAAATAAATAATATATATATATATATACAAATATATACCATAATAAAATATACATACTATATAATAATATTAATATATAATATATATCCAGATGCTACTATTATTTATAGTTCTTTTACGACTAAAATAAAAGCCTAAATCCTTACATCCTCAAAACACTACTACATACTTGTTTTATTATCATTTTAACCATGTAACGTTTCAGGACATTTCAATTAAAAATACGACTCACCTTCTACAATAGACTGAGCAAAGTTCACTCCGCTTAAAAGGTTTACGTTGGAACACATTGGCTCATCGGAGTCCTGTGCCAACACTTACAGCTAACTTCACTTTTAATTCATTGGACGATGCATTGCTTGCTTTTCTTGTAATAGTTACTAATATTTAGATCATAGATAAATGAATTTTAAACCTATGAAGTACTAGCTTTTGCCCGCGGTTATTTATCGTAATACTGTAGTGTAATTAACATACTTACAGTCATTCTCAGAAACTTTCGCTTTTATCAGTTGCATCTTTATCTATAGAAAGGACATTACAATGGACATAAACAAACGTTACTTTACATTGGACGATGCATTGCAATTTGCACTGGAGTGGTCTTATTTATAGCTAGAAACATTAATTTATCCGAATATTTAATTTATTTCACGTACTTAAAATATATAAGTAAAGAGTTCATTCCGGTTAAATGGAGACTTGTATAAACTCTTGCAACTAACTTCACTTTCAATTCATTGGACGATTTATTTATTGAATATGAGTACAAATATGGTTTACAATATCAAGAATACATGTTCGACTAATAAAATGTGCAAAATTATTACTAGTATACATTATTATAGTCGATAAGAAATACAATACAAAATACAATTACAATTATTAAATTCAATACATTGTCATTGTCCAATTTCGATGCATTACTCAGTTATGATTTATAAGTATAGTCAATTTTAAGTATAAAGTTTATTTTTATACAAAGGAGACATTTTAACAGCTTTCCATAGAGATAAACAAAGCTCACTCGGTTAAAAGGTTCACGTTGGAAAGATTGGTTCATCGGAGACCTATGTCAACATACAACTAACTTCACCTTTAATTCATTGGGCGATGCATTGTTTTCATGAAATCTTTTGGATTTTAACTAGGAATAACAATCTAATCAAATCTTAGTATTTTTTCGTGTTTGTTACAACGCCAGTTTCCGTATTGAATAAAAATGATGTTATGTGCTAAAGGATTTAATACAATAATCAAATCGTTTTTTAAACTATTTTATAAGAATTTCGTTAGTTTCTGCAAGTTATATCTTAAATTTCAAATAGAATTTTGTTCAATTGTGTAAAAAGTTAAGAATGACACAAGAATGTTAATGTAGACTTTACGAAAGATATTGATTAGTTTCTTACATACATAATTATGTACTATAAGTGCTATATTTGATGTTTCATTTACCAAATGAAACATCAAATACCCTTAACGGTAGTGTACTTTATAGCCTCACACATAAAATACATCGATTCCATTATTTATTCTACCACAAATGAAATTTATTTGAAAAACTTCAGCCGTAAGTGATATCCAAACTGCGTTTATTTAATTTGCAAGTAAAAAACGGACACCAAGCGAATTGTTGAATAAAATCAGCCATTATTTACATAACGTGATATTTGTTTAGGATCCGATCGAATTTAGCCAAGAGGCTCCTTTAAATGTTATGGGGAGGCTTCTATAACAATGACATTGTGTTTCAACTTGAGAATTGAAAGAGATGTACAGGATCTGAAGTGGGAAACAGAATAAAATGATTACGAATTTTGCGAAGTCAGTTAACGCTAGGAACTCAAGGTATGGTTTTCAGCCGGGCTGGGCGCCGTACCGTTTTATTTCTTAACTTTACTAAATTTTACTGCCTCGTTGGTCTAGTCACTAGTAGTTGCATCTTTGACTACAGATCGAGGGGTCTCGGGTTCGAATCCGTGGGACGGAAAAAAAGTAATTGGGGTTTTAGTCACAAATAAATCTCAACAAAATAACAGCCCTGAGTCTGGAAGTTGGCGGTGTTGGAACATCCCCATGCTTTGGAGAGCACGTAAAACCGTCGGTCCTACGCCTGATCTCCCGCCGGTCGTGTCGGTCTGACGCTTTTCCCATCGGAAGATCAATCATCAATAAAGGAAAAGGGAGCACCTGTGTTCGCGCGTACACTTGTGCACTATAATATCTCCTGCGCAGCTCACTAGTCTCTCCTTAGATTGGCCTCCATGGCCAAAATTGGTCAGGGAGCTATTATTATTTCTAAACTTACGAGACCGAAGTTCTACAGAACTTCGTGAATCGTGAGTTCGTAACCTAAGATGCGCCTAGATACCTCCTTGGTTTTTTCTTTTCTTTTCTTTTATAGTCTGTATATAAATGTATTTTATGCATTAACGTAGGCTACTTATTTTTTGGTACAAAAATTATCTTTGAGTCAAAATCTTAAATTCGTTGCATCTATTGAGTCTGTTATCGATTAAGGTACCAACTAAAATGATAAAATAATTACTGTCTTGTTAAAGTCAACATTATTTTATCACCTTTGATACTTTAGAAAATTTAGAGCCCAGTTCTCTTGACCGTTTACAACTGAGGTATATTAATTTAAATATTAATTATGTAAATATCAATTTATCTAGCTGCAATTTTAGCTAAGTATAGAGGCATTTGCCTAAAAGCCTTAACCAGAACCTATGCATTATTCACACATTAACTAGACGGTTTCAAAAACGTTGAATTAATTGGTAAAAGTATAATGTTATTTCTTTGATTTTTATACTATATTAGGTATTTAATTTAACAGTTACTCAATATAATAAATAATCAATTATAACAATAACCCGATGTGAAAAAAAAATTATCGAGCTTAGCAATGAGCAGACTCATGATATCTCTGTGTATAAACAAATCTAATTCATTGATTGCTCTGGTTAAAATTCTAATACAATTGCCATGTAATTTAAACTGTTTAAAATAACATTTTAGGCAATGGTTCATATAGACAGAGGAACTAGAATTCACGATATAACAATCATAAATTTCAAATGAATTTATAAAAAGAAATAATGATTGAAAGAAAGAAGAGATCGCAATAAAAGTTTAACATAAATACAAATATTTACATAAATACAAATGTACGCATATTTTTTCATTTATACTTATCTAGCAATCCTCAACGGAATGAGCAATGAACGATGATCTAAAAGCTTGTCCATAATAATCAAAATTAACTTAAAGATAACAACATAATAAAATAAAACATAATTTTACACTAACACAATTAGAGTAGTAAAGTCAAGTCCGACATTACCCTCTTTAGAGGCTTTTACACTACACATTCTTGAGGGCCCTAACGAAATAGTGAAAATATCCCTTAGAGTAAGGTAACGCTTCTTACAAGCAAGTAAGTACGTTCCGATCATCCTATAGAGCGGCCCAAAAGTGTGTAACACTTTCTAAAAGTCTAACTAAACGAGACCACTAGTGTTGCGGGTGCTTTTGGACGGTTCACCACTTTTAATCAGGTTGCTTTTTTATTGTGAGGAAATCTTGCATGGATATTCGCATGCCTCGAGGGAAGCAGTCGGGTTATGTCAGACTCTCAATGATTAAAACTTCACAGTGGCCTTCTTTTGCTAAAGAGATCAGAGACTTCAGGATCTCCAAAAGGAAGTCGCACGGTGCCACATCAGGTACTACCTACACATTTGCCTCTTTCTACTATATTAAAAAAGACAAGATCGGGACCCTTAGTAACTCTTATTACACCTTACTTAAGGGTCCTTTAAATTGCGTAGTATAATAAGCTTTTTAGTGCTTTCTTACGTTCGCAACAATAAATAATTTTGTCGAGATCGTCGGTAACGCGAACCGTAAACTTTACATTATTTTGTTTTATCGCCCCGAAGGTGTGGTTCTTTGATTACATTACGATACTAAAATTATCCCAGGCTTCATTGTTGGCAGACGTGTCAATGATTTTATTATCGTTATTTTGTTACAGTTTATAGTCTGTGATGGTTTATTGCGTTTGTTTTATATACTTTTGATCTGCCAATTGCTTGTTATAAACCTCATTTCAATCAATTATGAACACACTGACAGGTTGTAGTTAGATTATGTTTAAAAAAACACAAGATTCTTTAATATTATTTCACAATTTTCTGCAAAAACTTGTATTTAGAAATGATTCACAATTTGAATAGGCATACACATCTTCCAGCGCATTACTATTGCATTTCTGTCAACCTTAGCCGTCAGATGTAACCATTCTCTAGCTTAGGTGGTATGGTAATCAATCAGATAAGCCCGAAAACTAAAAAAACAAGAAACCAATATAGTATACATAAAATATTGCTTACACAGATATATGAGTCGATGTTTATTACACCGGTCTGCGATACTGGATACTTTAACAATACGTAGTTCTCTGAAGATGATCGTTTTTCCTAAAAAATCCTTTGAAAAAATCTAATAAATAAAATGATTGTTTTACTATAATAGACAAGTTTTTTTTGTAAATGCATTAATAAGGTTTTCATTTTAATAAATAACGTATGAGAATAAACAATTCAAGGTGATTGTTTTTTATTAAATATGGTGCTTATTGATAATAATTAAAATACTTTTTTACAACGTATTAACTACTTACAAATTGTGAGACAGAACTACTGACGAGATGCGATAAAATACATAACTCAGTGGGATGCCGCCTTGGCACGCCATTTCTAGAACGTTTTAAATTTCGGTTCATTAATTAACATCAAACAAAAGAGAAAAAGAAAACTTTCTGAAATTAATATTAATATTTAATATTCATACTTAGCATCGCTGACCGGCTTTGGTCAAGGTAATTTCAACTGTACCAACACTGTTTCCTGACTCAGGTCAAGAGTTCTTCTGAGATTATTTTTTAGAATAATCCCTCGGGAAAGAAATAAATTCAAAGAAGTCATATAATACTTTCGTATTTCGTGAAAATTTAACTAATAAATTGCAAGGTAATTTTGAGTTGTCTATTATGTTTTATATCACATTAATTCCTTTATTATGAAATGATTTAACACTGCTGAGTTTTTTTTAGAAAACACCACCGGCTCCACTGGGCTATATTTTTAAAGATACCAACTTTACGATATTTTATATTACATCATTTTCTGTAACAAACGTTTATCGACCGAGAAAACTTTAAAAGTGCACGCAACCTACGCGCACTTATAATTGAACCCAGCATTAATAAATGCTATTTTAAATGCAAACTACGTTCTATTACCCGTATAAATCGTAGAAACTTGTCTGTCCCTACTCCACCCAACTTCTAACTTACAATCAGCCGCTTAACGTAAACTTTTGCTCATATTTACGGGTTAAGGATTCTAGGGTTTTATAGGAAGAAAAAATCTGTTTGTAAGAAACAACTTTAGCGCTACCTTTCAGTTAGAAACTTCTTAATAAAATCATTGCTTTGTATACATTTTTTATTTCATTTGAGACCTGTGATCTAAAATTTCCTTTTAAAAACATCTAACGGAACTCAATTTCTTTCTTTGACAATGAATTAGTTATTTATTAAAGCGCTGAGTCAAAATATTAATTCTCTTTTTGGAATTAATGATTTTGTTTTATTTATAGCTTTGATTGTCTTAAATTTAAATCCTTTTATAGTTCGCGAAATTGGTGTTGTCTTCATGAATATTAACTGGACTAAGTAACGTTATATTTGATGTTCTTGGTTGCTATTTAGAGCAATATTAAGAAAATTTAACTAATGTTAAAATAAGTATAGAACTTAACTGCAATAAAAACTAAGTAAGTTTCGCAGAATATTAAAATTTTTGTGAAGAAGTATGTAATGATAGAAAATAATTAAGAAAATTTTGTGGAAATTTTAAAAACTGTAGAATAAGTTTAGACAAGTTTATAGGGGCAGGTAAGATAAGTAAAAATTTAATTAAGGTAAGTAAAAATCTGTGTACGAAATTTCTTCAAAATACGGTCAGGAAATGTGGCGTGATTGACAGATAAACAAACAAAGTTTCACAGAACATTAGTAGAATAGTCTATAGTTGTCTCAAATATTTGATTTCAATTATAATTCATAATGAAATTAACCCTCGAAATCCGTTTAACAAAAGTTGGAAGTAAAAAGGGTTTAATTAGTGTCGTATTTACCCGTTCTAATCGGATATTATCACACATTGGGCTTACATAATTACATCAAATATTATTTTAAAGTACGTGTCACAAAATTTGGTTTAAATGGTGACATTTAACACATCTCGACAATCTATTCTTGTTTTGTTAAATTAATATTAAAGTTGTCTTATTAGTTTAGCAATTACTTTCTCTTGCAAAGAACATATTTTGTAATATTTTTATTTTTTATTGCTACTGGAGGTCAAAAGCCACTTTGATTTTGATAAATTAATAAGGAGTACACATTAGAAATTTGAATAAAATATCTAATTGAAATATTTTAGTTTCTTTGTGTACACGCTTGTAAAAATGTGTGGTTTACGGCAATAATTGCTTCTTTTTAATAGAAGTACCTACACTTTAGAAATTTCAGTAAAATATCTAATTAAAATATTTTTGTTTCTTTGTTTACACGTTTGTACAAATGTGTAGTTTTACGGCTAACAATTGCTTTTTTCTGAATAGAAATCTTCAATCGAAACTTTAAACGCAATATTCAATGGAAAATTAGATGAATAAAATTGGTATCAATTTAAAAATTTTTACTTCAAAAGAATATCGGCGCCAAATATAGCAGATAACTTAACAAGGATAAAATGTAAAGATATCTGGGCGTATGGGAGCGAGCGTCGCCGCGGGGCTTCCATAGCTATTATAATAATTTGGACGTGATGAAGGTTCTGCATTCATATTCAGAAATATATTTTAATTTACATCTAGTACGTTATTATGTACATATTCGAAGCACACTATTTATTTTTGGACAAAAATGTTATTTTGTTGAAGTTTAATAGATAAGGCTATGTGTTATCTGTGCTATTAGTTATCTATAAATCCTACTAATATTATAAATACTATAGTTTGTGAGGTTGTAATATGAATATATCGCACACTGAGAACGAAAGTGACTTAATAC